>VDFB02061695.1:138293-179767 GCA_007258455.2 Sequoia sempervirens | reverse complement strand
AACATAATCAAAACTATACGCGATCCTCTGAAACTTCTTGTGGATGATGTAGAAACATTCAACAATAAACTATTTTATCCACATTAGCTAATCATCAACATAGATAATAAAGCATCTTCATGACCTGCACAGTTCCATTGGGAACCTAGAACACTTCTTTTTACAATTTTCTCAATATCCTCGACATATGCAGCCTTTAATACACCAAATGCTAATAGTGTTGACATGAATGACAACCACATATCAACAACCATATCCACAACATCCAACAATTCCAATATAGAGGAAAAAATTGTTAAAATCAGCCACCAAATTGATAGATGAAATACCAATAAATATACCTCTTGGATGAATGAATAAAGGAGATAAAATTTCCAAGAGGTCATGAGTTAAATCTCAATCACTCCCAATTAGGAGGTGTGAGTTAACTCAATTGAACTAAGGAAATGATGGTTTTGACTAAATATAGGTGGCACCTAATTGTCATTGTAACACCCCACCAAGGAACCCTAGAGGACAACACAAACTATGAAAAAATAATGGAACATTGTTTTTATAAGAAATAACAATGAAATTCATAACATAACATAATACATAATTTAAATCTAGGTCATCTAAGGTTCTGTGACTACTATGATAACATAGTTTAACTAACATCAAGTTCATTTTAAATCACCACCTTAAATGATCCAACATTATTTACTTCCTTATCAAAAAGAACTGATAAACAACAATAAAGATCATTTCTAACTAATTAGCATATACAAGATGCATTACATTATAGCATTCATTACATGAAGAATACACCAATATTAGATACATCATTACAGTCTTTACAACATTGCTTCCTAGAGTACATGTGGGCAGAGTACATCTAATTTACAATGAGGGATACAATTGATGAACAATCCACTATATAAACATAAAAGTTTGACTCCTTAATCTGGAACAGGATCTAGAGTCCACAACATAAGGATTAATCTCCACGCACATGATCATACAACAAGGATACCCAATGGAGGAAAAATCACCAACCTCTCGACCATATGGAACCCTAAGGTCCACCCCCCATGCTAGGAGATAGCACAAGGCCTCACATCAAGAAGATTTTTAGGAAAGCAACATGATAGCATAATCATGGGTTATACATGGACTCCAACACAACACTATTCACAACACAACATCACTTACAACACTAAACTCACTTCTAGAGGCAAACATACAATAGAAGGCAAAGTACAACTAGGGAATGCTAGATTGCAATAGGGAGGAGTGTCATCACATAGCTCGATATGGGTTATCCTTGCTGATCTTCTTAGGCTCCCAACCCCCATCCTGGGTTATCCTAGCAACCTCTACCGATCCCCAACCCCCATTCAAACTCATGCAGAATCAACATACCTTTCATGAGGGAAAGGTAGTTGATCTTTCTATTCCAATCCTTCTCATCTCATCTCAAGCCTAAATGAGCACTTGAGCCATGAGTGAGGCATACATTATCTTGATTAATGTGAAATCTACCCAGTCCAAAAGGATAGATTTCATATTTTCAATCATTGGATTAAGAAACTCCCAATAGGTTATCCTGGACAACCACTTTGGGTTTCAACTCTCATAGAGAGCCACTCCCCCTACTTGCAACTAGTAAACCCTACAAATCAAGCAAGGAATTTACCATCTTGCATACTCATCATAGTCACATGAATCCATACAAAGTGCAAGGTATTGACCTTCTTGCACACTTATCAAAATCACAATAATCTATACACATTTCAAGGCATTGACCTTCTTGCACACAACTCAAGCATTACCAAACCAATTCCAAAATGAGACAATCATAAAAACCATACATACAAAAATACTCCCTCCTAAGCCTCTAGAAACCAACCTTAACAATTTAACAAAAATGACTCCAACTTTTATATAATAACCAAAATCACTCCAATCCCATTAATCAAACACAATATTCAATACAAGGAGTCAATCAAACTTTACAACATGACTTACTCCTTAAATAGACATTATTTCCACATTCCATATTACTCATTAACTTGACCACTTAATTTACTTAATTTGGCTATTTACCACAACAACAAAATTGCTAAATATCTGATTACATAGTGAATTTACAAATCAACTATTAATTAATTATGAAGGAACTCAACATGTGTTAATTAACAAAAAGATGATCTAATTCATTATATAAACAATTCCTTCAATTATCTAAATGTAAGTAAAACAATTTTCCCTATTAAATTACCCATTTCACTTATCAAACGTAATCAACTAATAATAAAGGCATAAACATTCTTTTAATATAATCATAATATATGCATATATGTATATGTTGTTAATATAAAGTGAACAATATATATATGTATAAATGAATGCCATTTATATACTATATTTATCAAAATGAAACGCAATGCAAATATCGAATGCTAGGCATACAATATATGTAGTATCTAAAGCAAATGTCAATCATAAATGAAATATAAGGTATCGAATACCACATTTGCTATGTTATTCAAGCACCAAACATAATGTGTACCCATCAAATACAACCATACATCAATTTATTGAATACCACACATAAGCTTGTGCATCAAATTCCAAATATAATGAAAAAAATGTTAATCACATGCCAAATTTTATCCAGTGAATTTCATAATGCAAGTTTCAATTTTTACAAGGGTTCAAACTTATCAAGCAGGTATACACATAATTCCCAATACAGCAAATTATATAGAGAATTCAATTTTTTTACATTGAGCAAGAGTAGGAGAGGGTATGGCCTATGACCTTCCAATAGGAGAAGTGCTACCTATAGAGGCAACGCCCTCTCCAAATGGCTATGTGGAGGCTTCTAAGCCTTCTCTATGTTTTTTAAAGAAATTTCCAAGCAGATACAAAATCAACGATTGAATATCAATGTTTAGAGTAGGAAATGAGTTCACACTATCAACTACTGAATCCCCATCATAAAATGCATACTGAGAATATCCATTGAATATAAATTGAAGTATCATGAATAAAACATAATATCGCATCAAATGGAAAACGAAATAAATTAGTAGACCATTAAATAAACTTGGCTTTTTCAATACCAAACATAAGCAACAATGAAATTGCACTTGTAGATTCAAATGCAGACTCATGCAATTCCACAAAAAAACCATAGAGAGAAGGGAGCACATGAAATGGGATTTATTGAAAAGGCTTCAAAAACTTTCAAGCATATGAAGTGATGGACATGGTAAACATGTATGCAAGGTTGGAAGCAGAGAGGAGGCGCATGTTCTATGTGTTGAAAATGTAGCTCAGAGGTGTCTCCAACCTGGAACCGTGTCACCCAGGCTAGAGTGGTTGTGGAGATAGACATCTCCAGATCTTTCCTAATTTTTTATCTGCCTTATCTTGCAACGTACTTGTCAAGTTTGGAAAATTTCCTTTTTAGCAAACAACTTTACTTTGTTTTCTTCGATTAATCTCTACTCCACCGTAGGTGATGAGAGGTTATAAAAGGGAGATCGATATGAGTATTGCAGATATAGATAAAGTCTTTATTGCAGGAATGAAACAAGAGAAAGGGAGATTGGAGTGATCAGAAGGAGTAGAAATATTATCCAGGATTGCAGTGTTGTTGTGGATGCAAAGTACTGGCAGTTATTGTAAATCTCTTCTTTTATGTTATAATAAAATCTCTCATTGAATGCTAGTTTTTCGCCAGAGTTAGGGGTTTTCTAGGGTAAATCACTGTGTCAAGTGTGATGAGTTTTCTCTAATTTTATACTGCATTCAGTATTTTGGTGAATGGTGTTGTGCATGCTTTAGTTCTTTGTTTCAATAATTTAACTTCTATTATTCAAATTCTTGAGTATTAACAATAGTAAATTTATTGTTGGGTTTCACAACACCAATAAAGGAGGTGTATTTTTCACATGGTATCAGAGAAAATACTCTGAAAGAGAAAACTAGGGTTTAATCACACAAGTGCAAGTTTCGATTTTCTTTTTGTGTTCAGGGAGGTTTAAGTTCAAGGGTTTCAGCAATGGCAACAACCAAATTAAGAGATTCAGATAGACTTGAGGGGGCTTCAAACTTTGGCGTGTGGAAAGCAAGAATTCTTCTGTTACTGGAGGAGAATGGTATGAAGGAATATGCAACCACTACCGTTTCTATTCCAACAGATGCTATGCTACTGGCGACCTACCGAAAAGAAGATGCCAAAGCTAGACGCATCATTATGGATGGGGTCAAGGATCACCTTGTTCCTCATATTGTAGATTTAGACACCTGCAAAAAGATGTATGATGCCATACTCAACCTATACCAGAGTTCAAATTTCAACAGGCAGTTGATTCTCAGGGATAAGTTGAGAAACACCAGAATGAAGAAAGGGGAGAGCGTTGTGGACTACCTTACTAGGATCAAAATAGTAAAAGATGAGCTAGTAACTGCCAGGGTAGCAATACTAGATGATGAGGTTGTCAGGATTGTATTGGCAGGATTCACAAAAGATTGGGACATCTTTGTCAAAGTTGTATCCGGACAGCAAGATATTCCTGATTGGGATCATTTGTGGATTGATTTCACCTAGGAAGAGTTACGAATGAGTTATGTTAATGGAGGCAGCAGCAGTGGTCGTAAGGGTGAGGTGGAAGAGAATGTTGCTCTTGCCAGCAAAGGCAAAGCTAAGAAAGGCTCAAGCAATGAGTCTGCCTCAAAAGGAGACAAGAAGAAAAAGAAAGACCTGAGTAAAATTAAATGTTATGGTTGTGATCAGCTAGGACATTATGTCAGTCAATTTTTGAATCAGAAGAAAGGAGACAAGAAGAAGAAGCAGACAACAACTTCAGCAGATGTTGATGAGCTATCCTCTAGACTAGAATATGAGTTCACTCTTCTAAACTGCTTATCTAGCTCTAGCACTACAGGGGTCTAGTACATTGACAGTGGTGCATCATGCCATATGATAGGAGTTAGAGAAAACTTCTCCAACTACAAAGCAGAAGAAATAGGCTTCCAGATAAAAATTGGAAACAAGTCCACATGCACTCTAGTTGGGAGAGGGACTGTTTCATTTAAGAGGGAGTCAAGCAGTCATATTAAGATCACAGATGTATTGCATGTGCCAGGGATGTACATGAATCTGATTTCAGTATCTTCCCTTGAAGACAAAGGGTATAGCATACTCTTTCAAGGATAGAAGGTGTATTTAAAACACAAGGACTGGAAGAAGGAAAAGCAGATTGGAGTTAGAAGTGACAATTTATACATATTGCAGTTTGAAACTCCAAAGGCACTAGTGAGCAGTAATAGCAGTAGGGAAATAGGAGAGCTATGGCATAGACGGATGGGACATATACACCATGGGGCATTGAAATTGCTCAGAGAAACCGTGATAGGAATTCCAGAGTTGAGTGCAGAGCACGGTGACGCATGTAAAGGGTGTGCACTTGGGAAATTTTCAAAGGCAGCCTTCCCTAGAAGTGACAGTAGAAGTACAAGTGTTCTTGACTTGATACATTATGATATTTGTGGTCCCATGTCTACTCAGTCTTTGAGAGGTTATGAGTATTACGTAACCTTCATTGATGATTTCTCCAGGAAGACCTGGATATATTTCTTGAAGGCCAAAGATGAGGTCTTCAGTCGCTTCCAAGAATTCAAAGCTCTTGTGGAGAATATGACAGGCAGGAAGATCAAGGTTCTTCGGACAGACAATGGGGGTGAGTATAAAAGCAAAGTCTTCCAGGAGTTCTGTACCAAAGAAGGAATCAAGAGAGAGTGGACTGTTCCCTACAACCCACAACAAAACGGGGTTGCTGAGCGTAAGAACAGGGCAATTGTTGAAGCAGCCAGGGCCATGCTGTTTGATCAGGATCTGCCTAAGTATCTTTGGGCAGAGGCTTGCAGCACAACAGTCTATATTCAGAATAGAGTACCTCATAAGATTTTGGGAAAATGACACCAGAAGAAGGCTTTACAGGGAAGAAGCCTGAGGTCGGGCATTTTAGGATCTTTGGTAGTATAGCATACTGTCACGTACCATCAGAGAAAAGAACCAAGTTAGATTCGACTGCAGAGAAAGGTTTCTTTGTTGGATACAGGAAACCTCCAAGGCATACAGGATCTTTATTCCAGGGACGAGGAGGATCATAGTGAGACGTGATGTGAAGTTTCTGGAGGAGAAAGCCTTCAGAAAATCTCAGGATTTGCCAGCAGTTGAGCAGAGTCAGCAGATCGAAGCTCCAAAAGTGGATCAGAGTCTCAGGTACAGGGCACTGTGACAGGAACAAATACAGATACAGGTACCTTGGGTGAGTTGAGTCCACAGGATTAGGAGCAGCAGAATAAGGAACAACAAGCTCCACCTATTGGTGTATCTCCTACTGGCGGGAGAGGGACTAGCCGAGTGGAAACTCAGATTGCACGAGATGCTCAGGAGTTTATGGGAGCTCCTAGAACGAGTGGCAGGGAGAGGAGACCACCGGCTAAATATTCAGATTATGTGGCATTAATAAGCGAGCTCATTGACAGTGAGCCTTCCAGTTATCAGGATGCTGCACAGCAGCAAGTTTGGCAGGATGCTATGGTGGAGGAATACAACTCCATCATGAAGAACGATGTTTGGGAGGTAGTGCCAAGGCCTATAGATAAGGCAGTGGTTGGTTCTCGCTGGATCTATAAGATCAAGCATGCTGCAGATGGTAGCATAGAGAAATACAAAGCCAGGTTCGTGGCCAAGGGGTTCTCTCAGAAGGAGGGAATCGACTATGACAAGACATTCGCTCTAGTGGCTAGATATACCTCCATATGAGCTGTGATCTCATTAGCAGCACAAATGGGATGGCAGATCCATCAATGGATGTCAAGACGGCTTTCCTAAATGGAATCATAGAGGAAGAGGTGTACATCGAACAACCAAAAGGTTTTGTGGTGCATGGGAGTGACTCTCATGTTTGTAGGTTAAAGAAAGCACTATATGGACTTAATCATGCACCTAGAGCGTGGTATGAACGCATATATAGCTACTTGTAGAGCATGGGATTCGTGAAGAGTGAGGCAGACTCCAACCTTTACTATCTCATGATGGGGGGTGAACCACTCATCCTAGTTTTGTATGAGGATGATTTATTTATGACTGGTTCACCGAGGCTCATAGAGGATTGCAAGAGGGACCTAGCAGCAGAGTTTGAGATGAAGGATTTGGGGTTGATGCACTATTTTTTGGGACTAGAGGTGTGGCAGACAGAGGGAGAGATTTTCCTTGGTCAAGGGAAATATGCTATGGAAATCTTGAAGTGATTCAGAATGCTGGACTGTAGACCCATGTCTACACCAATGGTTATAGATTGGCAGAAAATAAATGCATCAAAGCAGAAGGCAGTAGACCCCACCTTGTATAGATAGCTTATTGGGTCATTGATGTATCTGGTCAATACAAGACCAGACATTTGCTTTGCAGTCAACTCTCTTAGTCAGTTCATGGTAGAACCAAAGAGAGTACATTGGACAATAGCAAAGCATGTGCTGAGGTATCTACGTGGTACAATTGAGTATGGGTTGAGATATACTTAGGGTGATGGTGTCAGGTTGATTGGTTACACTGATGCAGACTGGGCTGGTAATGCAGTAGACAGGAAAAGCACTTCGGGGTGTTGTTTCAGCATGGGATTAGGGGTTGTCTCTTGGTATAGTAGGAAACAAAAGTCTGTTGCATTAAGCTCTACGGAAGCAGAGTACATGGTAGCAAGCATGGCGACATGTGAGGCCATATGGCTTCGAAAGCTGTTAGTAGCATTGTTTGGTCAGGAGCTAGAATCAACCATCATTCACTGTGATAATCAGAGTTGCATAAAACTCTTTGAGAATCCTGTGTTTCATGATAGGTCGAAGCATATTGACATCAGATATCACTTTATCAGGGATTGTGTACAGCGTGAATTAGTTCAACTATAGTATATATCTACAGATGAGCAGGTTGCAGACATCTTAACGAAGGCCTTGATGAAAAGCAGGTTTGTCTTCTTCAGGGAAAAGTTAGGTGTAGTAGAGAACACCTTCCTCGCTAAGAGGGAGTGTTGAAAATATAGCTCGAAGGTGTCTCCAGCCTAGAACCGTGTCACTTAGGCTGGAGCGGTTGTGGAGATAAACATCTCCAGATCTTTCCTGATTTTTTATCTACCTTATCTTGCAACGTACTTGCCAAGTTTGGCAAATTTCCTTTTTAGCAAATAGCTTTACTTTGTTTTCTTCGATTAATCTCTACTCCACTGTAGGTGATGAGAGGTTATAAAAGGGAGATCGATATGAGTATTGTGGATACAGATAAAGTCTTTATTAAATGAATGCCACAAGAGAAAGGGATATTGGAGTGATCAAAAGGAGGATTAGAAATATTATCCAGGATTGCAGTGTTGCTGTGGATGCCAAGTACTAGCAGTTATTGTAAATCTCTTCTTTTCTGTTATAATAAAATCTCTCATTGAATGCTGGTTTTTCCCTAGAGTTAGGGGTTTTCCAGGGTAAATCACTGTGTCAAGTGTGATGAGTTTTCTCTAATTTTCTGCTGCATTCAGTATTTTGGTGAATGGTGTTGTGCATGCTTTAGTTCTTTGTTTCAGCAATTTAATTTCTGTTATTCAAATTCCTGAGTATAAACAATAGTGAATTTATTGCTGGGTTTCACAACACCAATAGAGGAGGCGGATTTTTCATACTATGAACAAATTCCCCAAGTAGATATCATCTCATAGATGGAAAAGATAGCAGGAAATGCGCATAAATATATTTGCTAGAAATTCTTAAGAAACTTTTGAGCTAATGCAATTGGCTGGGAAACAACAATTTGATGCCATAAAGAGCAACTAAATTTTAGTATATGCACAAGATAGATTTTGCAAAGGAGCACTCAAGATCTTTGAATTTATGGAGCTCTCCAGAACACATCGAAACATTATAAGCCTTACTACAAAGGTTTAAGAAAATTTCAAAGAGGAGTAATCGATTGGGAAAGAAAAGTAAATTGACATCTTAATAAGAGATACAAAACTGCAGAATGCACAAGACATATTTGCTTAAAAGGGGATTTGGAAACCTTCAGAGAATGCTATGGTTGCAAGATATACACAAATTAGATTTATTAAAAATATTCAAGAAAGAAATTGACAAATGTAAATAAATGTTTTCTCAAGAATGCAATGATTATAGGGTATGCATAAAATATATTTGCACTGAGACGATAAATGAAATGATTACATCATCAAACAATTCAAACAATAACGTTAAAGAATGAAGACTCATATGCAAATTTGTTTTCCCCAAATTGATTTGATACAATGCCTTCTTTTTCCTATCCTTCTATGTTCCTCCCTTCAATGAATCAACAATGGAATGAAATTATTTTTGCAGAAATTTTCTTTCCAAAACCCCGAAACAATTTTTTTTTGGGAGAATTCCCTTTTCCCCAACAACAACAACAATTTGTGAATTTTTTTAATCAATTTACTCCCTTCCACCAAAATAGAATGAATAATCCCCCAAAATCTCCCATAAGGATAATTATATTAACCGGAAGAAAGTTGTTCATTTTTGAAACTGAAAATCCAATAAAATCTCCCAAAATCCCCAAAAACACTAAGTTTCTTTTCGACAATCCGTTCGAAGTTATGCATGTACTTGCATGAAAAACCTTTCTATCTTTTTATATTATTTTTACTTTTTTATTAATTATAACTATCCACTAAAATTCTATTTTATTTTATTTTAATATTACATCACACATTTAATTTATTATAAACTATGATTATTAATAAATATATTTATATTTATCTATCAAAATGCCTTTTTAACTTAATAATCTATTTTAATACATCAAATAACCAAAACAACATTTATCAACCAATTTTAAATTAAATAATCAAATGCCAAACAATTACCTGAACCCTAACCTGGGTCAAAAAGCAAGACCAACTGACCACATAAAACATTGACACATTGACAAGGTATTGGACCAGATACTCATCCTCTTCGAGGATGATGGCTAGGGTAGGGACCATGTGCTATCTCCAATCAACTGTTCCATTGGGTTTAAGGAATGCTCATACCTTCCAATTTAGGTGGAGTCGATTCCTAGTACCTACAACCTACAACACACAAAACATCTTTGCACATATATAATCATCACATACCTAGTGAAAGGAAATCAAAACATCATAGGGTTCTCACAAGTGAGAAATACGACATCCTTCCCTTCACACCTATAGCATTTAAAAGAAGCATATAATATATTAGATAACATATCGTAGCATCAGTAATCATAAACCATTCCAAAATATGGTGGCACATTCCACTTCTAGCATATTCATAAACATGTCACAATCATCATCAGAATAATCAAAGGCTAATCAATATCTAACATCACTATTCCATTAGTCATGACAATGATCTAAGCATATCATAAAAAGGTGAATCATGGAGGGGAACTACAATCATTAATAAGAAATGTGACATGGCAAAAAGATGAATTAGATATTGGGTTAGTGTGTACACTAAAAAAATATATGCTAAAATCATGCATCAAAGACATTGAACCAAAGTTGTATAAAATAAAAAGGGTAAAAATTATAAGCTATGTAAAAAAATTCTCTAAAATTTTCCCCACTTTTTTGTGTGTACAAACAAGTTGTGCATACATGAAAAAGTATATGATATAATAAAAATGATATCAATTTTTTGATTTAGATAATCTAAGCAACTAAAACTACAAAGTCACATTTTAGGTTGTGCATAAATTGAAAAAGAGAATTAGTAGATAATGTGCCCCCTCAAACTATGTGTACTATAAATGAGTGCACATAAATCAAGGAGGAGAAAAAAAAATGTGGCTAGAACATAATCCTGAATGTAAACTTGATGTTGTAATTTGAAAAACTAAGTAAATAAATATGATATAGAAATGTTAGGGTGAGAGAAAATGCATACCTAAAAACTACTTTTCTATGTGGTAGAAAATCTGTTGATAACATTCCTCCACATTTTCCCTCTAGGAACGACAAGTATAATCACATGAAACATGCAAAACCCACCAATATATTTTTGCCAAGTGGAAAAATCAAGTGAAAGCATGTGACATAGAAATCATAGTACATGACAATGATAAACATTTAAAATAACCAACAATGTTAACTTAATATATATCAAATGTATATGGGACCACAAAGACATAATAAAAAAACCATGCCCCTTTAGAAGTATCTCTTTAGATGTTATGGTTGGACATGTGGTGATGGTAGTGCATCATGATCATGAGTTTTTTTTTTTTGAAGAAAAAGACATCTATATATATCATATTTTTGATGTCGTCATATGTGTTTCATGTCCTTGTTCTAAGGATGTTATAGAAGTTGTTTCAATTTTATTACATTCATAGACATTAGATTTCCATTGTCCATATCAATAAAAGAGTGTTTTTATCTAGATTAAATTGTGTAAGATGCAAACAAATCTTACATAGTTAATCCAAAAAAAACACTCTTTCATTATTATTACATTGATTGTGATCATGAAAATGTGTAGCTAAATATGTGTTTGTCTCATCTTAATTCTTTTGATATACCTTTGTTTTTAATGCAATTTCCATTAAGACATTAAGATCGATCATCATGCTATCACATACCATATCATTGATGCCCACTTATATATAAATAATTTCTTCACAATCATAATCTTTAAAATTTTGACTAATCTACTATAAATTATAAATATTTATATCTACTAGCTATTCAACAATAATCATAAACTTTCATTAAAAACATGTGTAAAAGCTTACCTCCCTCAATAGATATATTTTAACATTTTATTTGTTTGTAGGGTGTCATAATCTCATTTTAATAAATAAGTCCAACCCATTTTGTTTGTATCTATGCAATGCCATTTTGTTAGAT
This sequence comes from Sequoia sempervirens, assembly GCA_007258455.2. Classification (NCBI taxonomy): domain Eukaryota; kingdom Viridiplantae; phylum Streptophyta; class Pinopsida; order Cupressales; family Cupressaceae; genus Sequoia; species Sequoia sempervirens. The sequence goes on along the minus strand of VDFB02061695.1, from coordinate 167,816 downwards.
TCTACCCTTATTAAAGTCATACGTTTCCCCCTTTTTAGTAAATTAGTATACTTTTCCACCACGCGCGTATGGAAGACATCATTTGGCTATCTTTTTCTGTGAGTTATTTCGTGTTTAATTTCTCACCAATAATTAAATTTAACATCTTAGAGTTAATCCGAGTTAATTTCTGTGAGTTAATTCGACTGCTTTGGTAGCTTATTCCACCTCACATTTGCTGGTGTCTGTGGAAAGAAAGGACTAACAGGGTTTTCAGAGAAACGGTGAGCAATGTGGCTGGTTTGCTGATAATCCTTAATAAGCTCCTCTTGGATAACATTTTGACTTGTAAATGGAAGACGCCTAGTAATCCCCTGACTACTTGGGATAGAAGCATAGCAACTATTTGGAAATTTCCTAGTGAGTTCCAAAGATTTGATAATTCCAAAATGATCATTAGAAAGAATACTAAATGGAGAACCCCTAAGCCGCCCTAGGTTAAGCTAAATTTTGATGGGGCGGCTAGGGGAGGTATGGCAGCTGGAGGTGGTATTATTAGGGATCATGTCGGTAGCCTGGTGGCTGCCTATACTGGGAAACCTAAAGATCACACTAGCAATCAGGCTGAAGGTATGGCCCTTTTATGGGGTCTTAGAATTGCGCTGTCACTCAGCGTCAAGACCATGGAAATTGAAGGTGACTTGATGCTAATAGTGGAAGCCACTAAAGGCAAGATGATTGCGTGGTGGTCTTTAAAAGGTATTACTAAGGACATTTTCTCCCTCCTAAATGGTCTCCAGAACTTTACTATCCAACATGTCTATAGGGAGGGGAATGCGACTGCTGACAACTTGGCGGTGGTGGGTCTTAATATTGAAGGGCTACGGTGTTGGTGAAAATTTTATTTTCCCCCACCTCGTCTTTGGCTTTTTTAAGGGAAGATCTAAACAATTTAAATGATGAGCCCTAGATGATTTTTTTCTCATTTTAGCCGGGCTCCTACTAACTTTGGTTAGTATTTCTGGTGGGAGCATGGTTTTGAATAATTGGCTGTTATATGAGGTGATGGATATCATGTGATTATCCTTTGGCATGTACGACCTCTTTTGGGTTGATGGTAAGGTGAGTCTCTGTACTCCTAGTGGCCAATGGAGTCATCATTTTTTTAACCCCCTAAATTTTCGTGTTGAGCCTCCTAAGTTAACGGATTTTATTAGATTTTTTGAGTTGGCTAAGTATTACGTTGTTATCATGCCCTTACGTGCCTGGGGCGATTCACATGAGGGAGCTACTACCTTTGCGTGGGATGTGAGCTATGGCATTTATTTCCTTCTTTTTTGACTTTTCTTGTCACTTCTCACTGGCCTTTTCCCTGTGGACGTTTCTAGAATTGGTTGCCATCACTTTTTCCCTAGTTATCTCTTTACTGTTCTAGTGGTCTACGATTTTGTGTGGTCTCTATGGGTGGGGACATAGTGCGCGTGGAGCTAAAGAAGTGTGACGAGTGGAAAGTGGATGCCACTATTTGGCACATTTTCAAAGAGGGTGGTATTGCCCAGTATGTGGAGAACATGATTGGGCACAACGAGGGCCTATCAATTAAGTTTGTCACCTCTTGGAATGATGGTAGGGTTACCATTGGAGACATTTCTTTTGAAGTCTATGAGGAGGTTATTGCTAGAGCTACGGGACTTCCAAATAGTGGTTGAACTTGGAAGAAAACCACGAAAGTGCCAGACCAGATTAGTTTTAACCTGTTCTTCTGGGGTGAGGAGAAACCCGTCAAGTTGCGGGGTGGCTATGATCGGGAGGCGCTTCTGGAACCATGGGACATAATTTGTATGCTGATCATGAAGTACTTCACACTCGAAGGAAGGTATGGGGTTTACTACTATTACCATTTTAACTTCCTCAACCACCTTAGGAATAACCAGTATATTTCCATTCCATTTTTCCTATTCCATTCTCTGGATAGCACTGTTTCTGAGTTTAATGAAGCCTCATTTTCTAGAAAGAATTACACCATCCTGCACCAAGGCCTTATGTCTAGGCTTTACCATTTTCATATGGCCCTTTTCCCTGCTTGAACTATCACTATGCAATAAGTCCCTTGTCCACCCACTCTTAACGAAACCCTGGTTTCCTCTACCCCCCTTCTGCTAGCATTTTGGATATGTCAAGCCCAAGCAAGAAAAAATGCTTCAAAAATCCCACTTTGAAAGCCCTTCCCCATGGTACATCCCCTGTGATGGTTCCAGGGGAAAAGGGTAAGGATAAAAAATGTGTTGCTCCTACCCTGAGACCTAAGGCCAAAGATTCCAAGAAAACAAAAATTTGCCTCCACCAAATTGATTTCGATATTGAAATCATTGAAGAAGCTAATACCCCCCGTAGATCCAATAGATTGGTGTGTAAGTAGGATAAAGTGGGAAGTCTTAAGGAGACTTCAGATTCAGATAATGGAGATGGGAGTGACAACAAAAATCTTGAGGAACAGGTGGCAGGAGGGGAGGATCAGTCTGTCTCGGTGAGTAGTGCCTCCCATAGGTCTGAAAGTTGGAAGAAGGGCCCTGCCAATATTAATGTGAAGGAAATTAAACCCCGAGCCTCTAATATGGCTGAGGGAAATTCCCCCTTGAAAGAAGATTATAATAAAAAGGAACAGGCGTGGGAAGAAGTTGACAAGCTGAAAGGGAGAATCGAGAGATTGGAAAAAAAAGGTTCAAGAAGTGTCACACTTTGCCCTAAAGGTCATGCACAGGTCGGCTACTAGTTTATATCTGCTGCAGAAGGACAAGTCCACAAACGATGGTGAGGAGAACCCTAGCTTTAAGGAACTGCTTAAGTTCCTCACAGCGGATTGGGCGACTGCTATTCAGGACAAACCATGCATGGAAGAAAAGAATTAGTATTTTGGTTCTTTATGTTTTTTGATAGTTTATCTATGGCTTCTAGTATGTATATGTTGTTTTATGATTGGTTTGACCCCTGGGGGTCTATGGACTTGATTGCTCTGTATCATGCTTGCATGATGGACTCTTTTTATTTAGTGTTTAGTGTTGTTTTGGATTTTTTGATATGATTTGCTAGGGCTGATGGCTTGGTTTACTCTGTTGTCACTGTGTTGTTAATGTGTTTACTTTGGATGGCCTTAGTTGCCTTGTATTGATGGGACAACACCCTTTTTTTTGCTGCTTTTTATATCAAAAACATCTTAGAAAACCTCCAATCATTTGAAGCCCTAAAAATGTGTGAAATTAAGAATTAACCTTTCCTTGTAAAAGAAATAAATATATCTTACACAAATGTTTTAGTTTAGATTAATTAAATAATTATGACTTTAGATTTGGGATCAAAATAAATGCAGGCTAAAGTTTAAAAAAAAAAAAAAATTAAATATAATATTTAATTAGATTTATGGAATTAAATTTCAACTTGCAAATGTGAATATATAAAAAATTTATTGTAATAGATTCATTACAATAAATTTATTTTAGTTAATGGTATTTAAGTTTGAATATATAAAGATTTAGTTGGGAGATTGGTAGGCAAAGATTTATTGTCCGCTAGTCAAGTTTATAAGTAAACCAATTCAATTACTTTAGAATCATGATCAAAGATAACATGCCAACATGCAATCATTGGGGAGTTCTTATAAGCATGCTCTAGGATGATCTCTGTTGATGTATGCTTTGTTTATGCTCTATGATAATGCTTTTATGAACTCCTTAATGATTTCAAAATGAATAATGATAGTCCTTAGATATAATGACACACAAATCCACACAAATATGTGTTGAGTGAGCTCACAATGGCTATTGGAAAAGGTTGATAGGGTTTAAATTTAAAATTTTAAAGTTTGAGATTTAGAATTACATGTGTAAAAATGACCGAGGTGAAATCCACACCATAGATCCAATCCAAGGTGATGAATGGGAAATCTAGGGATCAAGAGTGGTTCACAAGAATGAGTAATGATGGGTACAAGTTGGGATAAGGTCATGAGCCAAATTTTCATGTAAGAATATGCATTTATACATTTTTTATAAATTGAAGGACACTTTAATCGAAGTAGGCTTAAAACATGGGTATGTAATTTTCACTATTATATTTTACCCCCACTTTGATTTTCATGTGAACTACTATGAGGATGCATGCCAAAGCTAAACAATAAATCATCATGGAAAGTAGTATTTCAAATACTCAGAGTATACCAAATGTAGGGTATGATTTAAGAACTAGCTCTTAGAAAATTTTAGAGAAATCCAAGTGAATCTTGTATATAGAGGCATAATCCCCTACACTATTGTTTTTCAAAATTGGCCTTAAAGATAGAGCGGATGGATTTTTTATATTAAACATAATTTAATAAAAAATGTGGACAATTACAAAACCAAAATTTTTAATCAATTTAGCAAATTAGAACCTTGGCTTATTATAAATTTGTAATTGAGGTGGCAAATTAAAACACAAATTTTCTTAAAATTGGTAATTAGGTTAGTGAATTGCAATACAATTTCCTCATAAATTTATAATTGAGGTAGCCAATTAAAGCCTAAATTTCCCATAAATTTATAATTGAGGTGGTTAATTAAAACCTAAATTAATATTAATTTATAATTGATATAGTTAATTAAAACCTAAATTAATATAAATTAATAATTTAGGCTACAAGTTAAAACTTAAATTTCCTATAAAGTTTAAACATTGTAATGGTGTCCAAGTTCATAGTGAAAATTTATTGCATATGAGTTCACCAAGTTCTTTCATTATATATGAGGTTGTTAAATTTAAAGACTCTTAATGTGATAAACCCACATTGAGAATCAAGAGTTTAAAGGAATTGCATTAAGATCAATAGATAGGGGTTCATCACAATAGACAAGTTTCTCATGGTTTATTATTGTTTGAACTTGAAAATGATACATGGATCTGACTTAATTCAGTTAAACTCTAGGGACACGCAACAACTTAGGAGTTATCACTTTAATATCTGTGATGATGTGACATTAGGAAGGCACCAGAGTGATTACTAATATTTCAGCCAATGGGTCACAAATATTCATATTAGAACACATCTTAATCTAGACCTTTAGTTAATGTTTTGATTCAATGCTTCATTCATTTAGTGACTTGGACAAACCAATTTATTACTCCACAATATAGAAGTAAATGGATTTAATTTTAATTTTACTATTGAAGATCTTGAAGGAGTTTTGTGTTATACTTGTGCACTTTTTCTAGTTTGACATTGACTTAAGATAACTAGTCCATAAGCTCTTAATTGATCTCTTTATAACATGAAGGTGACCATATACTAGTTAATAAGATGCAATTATGAATTAAATTAATCAACGAGTCTCCTAAGACTTCCCATGGACCCTAGATCATCTTTGAAATCAATTATATAAACCTCATTAGTGTTTTCCTTTGTCTTTATCAAATTGATACACTTTTGTTTTGTTCACATAGTGACTTGTTATTTGTAGTGTAGCATTCACTAGAAACCACTTTGTAGGCTCATAGGTAACAAATTTTAAGTCTCCCTATACCTTGGTAATGGTTCAATAACATTTTTCCCATTGTTATATATGGTCATACACATTAATGAAGTGGGAAATAAGCATATCACTCTAGAGTTGAAAGTACATTGATAAATTAAATACAACTTTACTCTTGTGTTTCAACCTTGACCTTTGATGTCATTTAGTTTTACCAAGCCCTTTGATTCATAAGAACTTTAGTAGACTTCACCAATAAAATTGGTTATAAGTAGGTTGGATATGTGTCATAATTCTATAAACCTTTTGTCGACAACTAGGTGAATTAACCTATACTTTATGCCTCAATCAATATCTTGACACCATATATTTAAAATAGGGAAAATATTGATCATTGAATGTGCCTTGTATTTAATAAATTTAGATTAGAAATTTTAATAACTATACATGTATTATAATCAATTCATAATTGTAGTATAGTAAAATGGTTTAGAATAAGATGCATATCACAAATCAATGACCATGGGCCATTGACCAAGTTGTTAGTAAGAAATTTGTTGACTTTAAATGCCCCAATGTTGTGGATTTTGAAAGAACTTCCCTACATTATTAATAATTGTGACATTTTAATCAATGAGGAATAATGAGCCTACCATGTAATATTTTCTTGGTCCCCACCTATGTTGTTATGACATATGTACATTGAATGTAAATAATCCTACATGGAAGGGGGAATTAATGGATAGGATCATGCAAGCCATCACCTTAAACATATCTAAATCAATGTATGTTATTAGTATAGGATTTTATTTTTATTTTATTTAGATGTTATGTAATTTTATCATAGTTTTATTTATCTTTCTTAGGTCGCTAGGAGTGGGTCATTAAGTGAGTTGTTGACATATTCCATTAAGTAAATCCCCCAATTTTAGGTATTTGGGAGCTACATTTCCTATTGGTCAATTTGCCTCCCAGCTATTATAATATGTACACTCACTCACCTAGCATGATTTTGTATGTCATTGTGAGCCTTTGATTTATGCATATTTCTTCTAGTTATTACTATCTTGTAGGTATTTGCAGGTTATATCTAGCCTATGTATTTAAATTTTTTTGTTACTAAGATTATCTTAGAGATGTGTCCAAATCATATGATAATTTTGATAGAATCTCTAATGTGCCTTATGTTAGTCGTGTTGGTAGTTTGATGTATGCAATGGTTTGCATTAGTCTAGATATTCCAAAGCAATGAGAGGTTTGAGTATATTTATGTCTAACAATTGTAGAAAGAATTGGAATTTTGTTAAGAGGGTATTTAATTATTCACACGGATCTTTTGATTACTATTTGTGCTATCATGGTATTGAAGATGTGGAAAAATTATTGGATATAAATATATTTTTCATGCAAATTATGTAGGTGACTTGGATAGTCAAAGGTCCATTGGTGGTTGTGGTTTATCTCTATTTGGAGGTATAGTGAGTTGGATGAGTAAAAGGTAGCCCATTGTTTCTTTGTACACCATAAAAGTAGAGTATATAGTTGCTACACATTCCTCTAAGGAAGTGCTTTGGTTATAGAGGTCCTCAATATAGGTATTGGTTTTTTATTATAGGACTACTAGAAGTGGATGTGATAGTCAAAGTGCTATTTTTTTGGGAAAAATATTATGTATCATCTTCCTACTAAGCATGTTGACATTTAGTATCAATTTATGTAAAAATGGTTGAGAATGGTAAATTCTTGTTAGATAAATTTTATACCCTAGATAATGTTAGAGATTCACTTATAAATCTAGTGACCATATTTAAGTTCTCTTAGTGTAAGAAGGTCATGGGCCTTGATACTTGTACTCAATTTTATTATTATACCTATGGATGACTTTCAATGTACAATGTCAAGTGATAGAATGTTAAGATTAAAGTGTCATTTACCTTGTAATCCTATGTATTATTCAAGTGTCTACCACACTCTTGGAATGTATCCTTGGATATATAAATTGTAATTAAAAAAAAACATATTTTATATTCTCTCAAAACCTTGTAAATAAATAAAAATTAATGTGTATGTTTTCTTCTAAAAAATCCAATTTTCTATTCTCTTGCATCTTTATTTGATTTGGAGAATAAAAATAGTTTGAAAAAATAAATAAGTGTTTAGAAGTTACATATATATTTTCAACATTCTAGATATGAACTAATTTTTTATGATCTAGATAGCACTTTTGGCTATATCATTTCATTTGGAATGCTCTATAAATTCAATTAAGCTTCCATTTTACTCAAATCAAGGAACGGTATGTAAGCTACAAAAGTTGCATGTTTTCAAGGAATTTTGGCACAAAAAGTCTCAACATTACATCTAGAAGGCATCAAAACCTATAAAATTGTTAATTTTGGAGTTTGTGGTCTAGAGTAAAACCTATAAAATTGTTAATTTTGGAGTTTGTGGTCTAGAGTATTTTTTTGGTTGAACACTTCATAACAATTGTATGATCATACCCCACTTTCCACTTGCACAAGTCATCATATTTGTTGATGAAGTAATATAATTTCCTATTAAATATTCACCATGTATTTCCATACTTTTTGACATTAGCAATGCACAATGAAGGATATAGTAGTAATCGCTAAATTTGGGTAGTTCCTCTAAATTTCTTAGTTCATTTAAATATAGTCAGCCTCCAAAACTAGTTGGTTGTATTTTATCTTTAGTGGTGTTTTTTGTGGAATATGAAAAATATTATAATTTTACTTTGAAAAAGCTTTCGAAATTAGCAAGGAATGGTGTAGACTAATGTTGTTGTGCTAGTTAGCCATTACAAATTTATTGCTCAAAGTTAATAGTAAACTTACATTGAAAAAGTAATTGATTTGTTCACCTACAATTAATTTGTATCATTGAAATTGGTATTAAGTGTAAATTCATTTATGGGGTTCTTCATGTTTATGATTATGGTGATTCTTGTTTAATATTTTTTGTAATCATCTACCCAAACTATTTTTTAAGTATACTAGAGGGAAATCCAATCATTGATGAGATTGAGAAGAGTATTGATGTTAACTCAAACCAAGATTTAAAATTTTAACTCTGATAAAATAAGAAGCAAGGGTGCTTGGAGCCATGTGACCTGTTAGAAAAAAAATTCATGATTTACTCTAATAAAATAAGAAGCAAAGGTACTTGAGGCCATGTGACCTATTAGAAAAAAGATTCATGATTTACTCTAATAAAATAAGAAGCAAAGGTGCTTGGAGCCATGTGACATGTTAGAAAAAAGATTCATGATTTACTTTTCCTTGAGCTTTGATAACTAGTGCAAGTAAAATTTGCAATTTCATATCCTTGTATCAAGGGTAGTATCTTCAAATATTCTTCCTCTTTGTACAAACTAGATTAGAAAACTGTGTCAAAAGTAACTTTGTCTAGGAAGGGCATATTTATTCATTTTGCTACATAGAAAACATCATAATGAAACCAAAGATTACTCCAAATTAAGAAAAATACTCAAGAAACATAAGAATGACTTTGGATCATATTTTTGGTAGAAAATTTACCTTGGTCCTTTCCATGCATGTATATCTAAACCACCAATTATAAAATTAAAATCTAAACCTTGATCACCTCTTTTACTAATTGTTGTGAGCTCACTTAGAGTGTGTTTGCATGGATTTTTATGTTCTGTTTTATATATAAGGATTACTAATATTCATTTTGAAATCATTAGGTTGTTAAAGAAAATAATTATCATGGAGTATTCATGATACATCTATAGTAATATTCGAGCATATATCATCGCACATCATCTTTGGCATCCATACATGTTTACTGCTTTTCTTCGATCATTGTTCCAAAGTCACTGAATTGGTCTATCCAAAGGCATGACCAAAGGAGAATAACTCTTTCCTTAGAAAATTCTCCAACAATGTTTCGAGACACCACCCCATTTCAAACACAAATACAATAAACCAAAATACATCCATTACAATAACCAATTTTTTACTTATTCAATTTCACAAATCAAAATTCAATTTTATAAACCCAATTTACTTAAAAGTTTTATAAACTTTCCCTGCATTCATCCCAACTCTAAATCTTTGAAGTCTTTTCTTTCTTATAATTATCTAATTAATCTAAACTAATACATTTGTGAAAGAGATGTTTATCCCCTTTGTGAAGGTTAATTCCTTAATTTCACACACATTTTTAGGGCTTCGAACAATTGGAGGTTTTATGAAATGTTAAATTTAGTTATTGCTGCGAAATAGAACATAAAATTACTCATAGAAAAGGATGGGCAAATGATATGTTAGGGAAAAAACAAGGGGGGAAGAACGACTTTAATAGACTTTGGTAGAGACAAAATGTTGTAAGAAAAAACATTACGTGTTGAGGAAGGTAAGGTGCACATGGAAGTTCATGAACGTTTCATAATCATTGAGCACATTCAGAGCATGAACGTAATGATATTTGTTGTAAGAATTCCACACAACTTTTTGGTACATGCTTTTGTTCAAAAACATAAATTTGACTTCATTGTCTTTTATGTGATTTTATTGCACTTTATTGACTTCAATTTTGGACTTTATAAAGTAGTGGTTTTTAGCTTTTAAGCAGGTAAAAATATTTCACTAAAAATTATCATTCTTGATTTTTATTCATCATAGAAATCTATATGTAAGGATTTTAAAATGATTGAAGGGTAGTTTTATGGTCTTAGATAAATGCAGAAATCATAGTAAAAAGGTAAAAAATGACGTGATTCAATTCAAAGTTTAATAAAATCAAATTTTTAACATATATGATTAGACCAATTTCAAGCTTCTAAATAGACCAATTCGATGACTTTATAACAATGGTTGAAGATAACAAGCAAAAATGTAGGAACATTGAAGATGGTGTATGTTGATGTATGCTTTGGTAGTGCTACTATAAATGTATCATGAATGCTTTATGTCAATGTTTATTTAAACCCTGTAATGATTTCAAAATGAATAATGACAATCCTTAGACACAAAATATAGTATAATAATCCACATAAACATGCACTAAGTGACCTCACAATGTAACTAATGAAAATGGCTACCAAGGTTTACATTCAAATTTTAGAATTTGGAGATTTAGATCTACATATGTGGAAAGGACCAAGGTCAAATTCACACCACAAATATGACTCAACGTGTTGATAGAGAGATCTAGGATTTGAGAATGGTTATGCGGGAACGAGTGATGATGGGGACAAGTTGGGATAAGGTCATGCCCTAAATTTTATGAAAGAATATGACACTTGTTATTGCATAAAGGACAATTTAATTAAAGTGAGCCAAACATATATGAGACAAGGGCACGGGTATGCAATTTGGGAGTAGTGCCAAGAAGGATCTAATAAGGTGATTAATCTCATACAACATAAGTAACCACATCCAAATTGATTCCTCTATAGATATAACAATATAGTTAGGAGTGGTACAACAATTATTAGAACAAATGGATGGTTAGGGACATGAAAGGAAATAACTAAAGGTAGAAGCAATTAAAGACCATGAGGTAGAAAATCTAGGTAAATGTAGAAAAGGACTAGAGAAATATAAGGGAAGAATTGGACAAGCAAGTAAAGAAATTCCACAACACTTGCAATGATGTTTTCACTCTATATCAATACTACATGGATTGGCAATAGATCACCATGCAACAAAAGATTTAGCCAAATAACATAGAGACCTAAATTTTGTAGTTATTAAGGAACTACAACATTATGAGTGACTTAGATGGTTCACAATAAAATGTACAATTCTTACTTTTGTGGATCCTATTGCTCTAACCTCTATTGACTAATCCTATATAGGCTTCTTAGTGTGGGTGTAGTGCATTCAACACACTATTTTTCATTGAGAAACTTCATAGGAGCAAGTCAAGAACACCTATAAGCATTTACTACCATAACTAATGATCTCAATATTTTACCAAATTTTGAGGACCTATCTTAGTACAAGTTTCATTGATGATGAACTTAACAACTTTTACACAATTTATCTTGAGGAAAAGGTAATTATTTTGGTCATAGAAATATGTTAGAAGACATGGAATTAGAAGAAAAACTAAACAAACCACAACAATTTTAAGACTCTAGAAGTACATTATGGTAGCACTTGACAATGTGTAATATATCTTGAGGTTGATGATACATGAATATAAATAGAGGGACATACCCTACACCTTCATAATCTATATTAGCATCTAGCTATACCACAAAGAGTCAAGTGGAGTGGAGAGAAAAGAAGAAATATAGATGAACGGATGCAATGTTAGATAATAGATACATTACCCAAGAAAATATTTATATCTATGTTTGTAATGTGAATGGACATTATATATAAGATGTATGATTTATGAATGTATGGATGGATTAGACTTATAATATGTGTGAATGTGCATAATCAATCTTTTTCTTATATTTTTTCTATCACAACTATTCTAGTTTCCTTCTTATTGCATCACCCTAGGGCTAACTTTCTAACACAATTTATCTAAATCTTAGTTTTATATTTATCATAAAAATCCTCTATCTTTTTTACACTTTCTATAACCTCCCTTAACTTTTCTATATCAATATCTAGATGGTTTTACTACACTCAAGAATAGTAGTCCAAAATATAGAGGGATACAACTTCAATTCTACTCACCATACACCACATTCTACCAATCTCACATAGTATCTTGTCCTATAGAGAGCCATTTGGAATCTTGGATGACCTAAGATTTCCCTTCATTTTAATCCTAGTGGAAGTTCATATCAACTCTCCTCACAAAAAAAATAGTTGGTTGGAATTTGGAGGAAGATGTCTTTGGCTACTAAATGATTATCTCCTCCTTGTCCTCTATCATTATTGACTTTACTTTCTTGTTTATCACAAGAGTATACAAATTTATATATATTATAATTGCTAGATTATGTTCTCCTATTTCTATGATTCAAAATCTTGTGGAAAATAAGATGAGTGGAAAGATTAATGTTTTTATGTTTGATAATGAAGGTGAGTATATCTCAATAGACTTTAATGCCTTTTGTAAACATATAGGGATCAAGATAGATTAGGTTGTGCCTTACAAACCTTAGTAGGATGGGGTTAGAGAGAGGAAGAACACATCCATAATCAAGACAATAAACGACATGATTCATGACCTATATTTACCCATGTATTTTTAAGTAGAGACATATAGTTATATTGTGTACATATTAAGTAGGTATCCTCATGAGGTGTTGAAGGATGAGACTCTAAGGGAATTTTTTTTTCTTGGTGGAGGGATTTTTAACTTGACCCACTCTAGGTGAGGCCACAAATGAGGGACCTCATCCATGGAATTAACACACAGCTTCAACATGAATCGTATAGACCCACAAGCACAATAGCCTAGTAGGGGAAGAGAGGGTGAGTGCTCCCAAGCACACTAGCCTAACAAAGGTATGGAAAAAAATCTAGAGCATAAAGTCACTTTACATGCACACCTACAACATCAACACTATGGTTCAAATCCATGAGCGCATTGGATCAACGGAACAAGGCCCACAATCATAATAGCCCGATGGGAATTTGAACATTGGTGGCCACAACAACACCACCACTTTACCTTCACACTATGAGATTAACCCCAAACTCTAAGGGAATATTACACAAGAGAGAAACCTTTTTTTTAATTTATTTTTAGGTGTTTAGTAATCCTATTTACATTCATATGCTAGAGGATAACCATGCTAAATTTGAACCCTCCAACTCAAAGGTCAACCTTGTGGGAAACCATGAATCCTCTAAGGCTTACAAGATCTATGTTCAATCACACAAAAAAAGATAAAAGTGAGTAAAGATGTAAAATTTAAAGAGGTGATTAGCCATCTAAGTCTCAAGAGCTTCCCATATAGTTTGATGAAATTTAATTGGTTATTTTTCTAAGGTTTTATTAGAAAAATACAACAATCCCAATTGTATATCAACACTATTCTAATACAAAAAAATGTTTCTCAATGATAACTAAAGTGTCCTAGAACCCTATATGACTTACTCAAACATTAGAGGAGGCACAAGAAAAAATAGGAGCAATGGGAACTTGTTTGATAGTGAGTCATCCACCTAAGAAATTTTTGAGTTATGTTGCTTTGATGTGTTTCACCATTGATGCAAAGTATTCTCGTTTGTAAGAGGCAAGTTTAGAGAAAGTATGGAAAGATTCCATGATAAAGGAGTATAACTCCATTATTGAATGGTGTATGGGAGATTGTGCAAAGACCAAAAATTAAAGTTAGTCATTGATTTTAAGTAGTTGTACAAGGTGAAACATGTAATAGATGGGGTATTAAAAAGTATAAGGTCATATTTGTTACATGAGGGTTGTCTCAAAAAGATGAAGCTTACTATTGTGATGCTTTTTCTCCATTTAAAAAATATACTTTTACTAGGGTAATTAGGATTCTTGCATCTTATGTCAATCGTTCTCTATATCAAATGGAGGTGAATGTAAATTTCTTGAATTATGATAATAAAGATGAAGACTTGTGTATATAAATCAACCTGGAGGGTTTGAAGTGTATGGTCAAAAGACCCATTTATACAAGTTGAGGAAGGCTCTCTATGAGTTGAATCAAGCACCATATGGATTGGTGAGTAATCATTAAAGTTAAGTTTCACTAAAATTATTATAGGTCCTAATCTTTATTATCTATAAATTATAAATCTAATCATTTAGTTTTAGTATTTTATGTGAATGAAATAATCCTTATAGGAATCAATGAGAATCTCATGTAATGGTTCAAGGGAGACTTGAAAAACAAGTTTGATATGAAGGATATTAGCCTTATGCACTATTTTCCAAGTCTTGAGGTATGGCAATGCGCAAGAGAAGTCTTCTTAAGACAAATAAAGTACAAAGTAGATATTCTAAATAAATTTGAGATGATAAATAATAAATCTTTTTCTACTGCAATGTTTTTGAATATTAAGTTGATTATAGATTATATTTGGTTGATCCTTTTGTGTATATGTAAATTATAGGTTCCCTCGTGCATTTGCTAAATACTAGGCATGATATTTGCTTTGCAGTGGATACATTGAGTTGGTTCATGGTTAACCCAAGTCAAGGTTAGTAGAGTGTTATAAAATATGCACTTTGATACTTAAGTGACAATTTGTTTTATGGATTGAGGTACACTGAAGATAATAAGTATGTTGCATCATTTTGTGGATTTATACTAGGAAGAGAACTTCAGGTTTTTTTTTTGTTTGGGGTAATGTATGATATTTTTTTTTAGTAGGTCTAGTGATAGTCTTAAGTTTAGATGAAACAAAGTACATAAAATATTCATTTTCTAGTTGTAAGGTTATTTGAATTCATAAGTTGACAAAAATATTGATAAGAAGTTGGAGATGACAATACTAAATTATGATAGTTAGAGTCTTTAAGAATCTAGTGTTTAATGATTTCTCCTAGAATATAGACATTTGGTAGAGTTTAGAAAGGAGAAATAGCTCTTTAGTATGTGCCCTCAAATGGGCAATTTGTAGATATTTTGATAAAGCCCCTACCAAAAGTGAAGTCTAACATGCTAAGAAAGAGAGTAAGAGTGGCAAAGTGTTTGGAAAATATTTTTAAGTGTTGTTTGGTTTTTGTTCTCCTATAGTTGGATGCTAAAAGAAACTTTAAGTTTTTATTATTTTTCTTAGTCGAATTGTAGACTTTTCTAGCTTTCTTATCTTATGTATGTTTAGAGGGTTTCTAAATTTAGAAATTACTATTTTTTTTTCTATAATAA
This sequence comes from Sequoia sempervirens, assembly GCA_007258455.2. Taxonomy (NCBI): domain Eukaryota; kingdom Viridiplantae; phylum Streptophyta; class Pinopsida; order Cupressales; family Cupressaceae; genus Sequoia; species Sequoia sempervirens. The sequence goes on along the minus strand of VDFB02061695.1, from coordinate 152,534 downwards.
ATAAATTTATCTTTTATTTTATTAACTTTTATTTCTTTAGTTTTTGTAAAGCCCAAATAATTCTCCTAGTCTATAAAAGAGGTCTTGGGCATATAGTTTACTAGAAAGAAAAGTTATAGAATACAAAAGAAGAATAATGTTTGAGTGTATTTTTGTTTCAACTTAGTAATCACCAATTTGTTTCAAGTTCATATTTATATATTAGTGTGTGCTTTTAGTTTATCATACTTGGTCTATTGTTATGAAAGAAGATTCCCTTTTTAGTTAGATTTTTTCTTCCAGGTACATAATTTACTTATCATGTTATGAATTTTACTAATCATTAGTGTGCCGACATTTTCTCTTGTAGTTTTATGAACTTTTACAATATTTGAACATTGTCCATCCCTATTTGCTATTTCATGTGAAATATTTATAGTTGAGGAAGTTGTTACAAGTATATAATTGTCTTTGATTAGATTTGACAATATTATTGAAAAATAATATAACACTAGTAACAAAGGAAAATCACTAAAATTGGTTCCTTATAATAATGTAAATTCATCTAGTATGATAGGGTCTCTTAAATAAAGAAATGATTCTTTGATTGACATTAAGAGATGCAATAGACGATTGTTGCAATGTTAGTTACTTTTTAAAAATTTTATTGCTTAACGTTAATAGTAAACTTACATTGGAAAAGAAATTGATTTTACCACTTACAATTATTCATTATTATTGACATTAGTCTTAATTATATATTCATTTATGGGTTTCTTCATGTTTTTCATTATGGTAATTGTTATTCTAGATTTGTTATAATCATCTACCAAAACTATTTTGTAACTAGACTAGAGGGAAATCTGATCACTAGTGAGATTTAATAGGTTATTAACTTTGCTTTAAGGTAAGGTTTTAATCTTTAATCTTTAATGAAGTAAATAGAAAAGGAGGCATGAAAGTGACAAGAAGAATAAGATTCATGATTAATTTTTCCTTTAGCTCTAATAATTAAGAATGCAAAGTTTATCATCCTGGCTAACCATGTAGAAGTTAGCATTGTCAAACATTCTCTCTTTGCAAAAACTAGATTGGAAAACCTCAAAGGTAGCTTTATCTAAGAAATGCATTATTTTAAAATTTTAGTAGCTAGACAAAAAATATGATGAAACTAAAGATCAATCCAACTTGAGAAAAAACTAAGAAATGTAATATAGGATCTCTTAATTCTCCAAATAATGGTAGCATAAACTAAGATGTCTATAATTTTATACAAAAGACATAATGGGAATGAATGTCTTCTTTGAGAAGGAACTCTTAGCACATTGAAAGGTGCAATCTAAGATACATAATTGTTTAGGGTTAAGATGGTAGTCGAAAATTTGAGAGTGATCATAACTTTCACCTCTTCATGTGGTTGTCTATTTGGGATCTAAAATAGATAATCTTTATAATAAAAACATACTTGTTACCATTCAATTTTTTTTACATCTATTTCTGGATCATATATATTAAAAATTTGGTCATATTAAACTCTACATTAGGTCATGCCATTTTTTTCCCTTCAACAATTGTCATTTCTCCTTTAGTGATGTTTTGTTATTACTCTCTATTTGGAATGCTAGATGTGAATCTCTATCATGAATATAAAACTAACAATAACAATTTGTGATTGAATTACATACTCAAAAATTGAAAGCAATATTCTAAAAAATGTTTTTATCTAGTTAGAAATAAGAATTATACTTTTAAGAACATCATATTAAAATCAATAAATCAAATCAAATCAAATAAAGAACAATGAAATCAAATTTATATCTATAAATGAAAACATATACCAATTTTTTTTAATATTATACTTTTTATATTATCAATCAAAAATTTATAATATTCATGTTATCAATAAAAATTTAAGTAAAACTTCCACTGTCAAATATCGTGAATAACTATATACTATTAGTAAACATCAAGTATTCAACTATTATGATGACATGTTCATAAATTTGCATTAAATAACATGTGCTAATACATAGAGATTCTACACATGGGGAGTAAGTTTATTTCTTAATCCGATAAAAATGAACACTATTGTAAACTTTTCCCCACGCGCACACCGCCAAAAGATGACATCGTATTTGGGCGTTGTTTTAATACTAATTCATTTCACCAACCTTTTCAACGACTTATTTCATCTTTAATTTCGCCACGTGAGATGACGAAATTTACCTTTACAACGTTGTCAACTTAGCTCGTGCTCTATATTAAGCATTTTTTCTTACATAAATACACGGGTTCAAGATGATGTATAATTTGATAACGTTTTATGGATGTATCATAAATGTTCTATGATGATGTTTTTCCAACTTCTCTAATTTAAAAGTGAATAGTGATAAATTTTAGATATAATAACACAATTCACAAATCCACACAAATGTGCATTTAGTGATTTTACAATGGTTACTAAAAAAAGTCGAAAAAGTTTAAATTTAAAATTTAAACATTGAGGTTTATATTTGCATGCATGAAAATAACTGATGTTAATATTGTGCTACATGTCTAATCCAAGGTGGCAAATGAGAGATCTAGGGATTGAGAATGGTTCGTGGGAATGTGATGATGGGGACAAGTTGGGACAAGGTCATGAGAAAATATTACATAAGACTATGAAACTTGTACACTTTAATCATTTTTTCTTGTAAACATCTCTTACATAAATAAAAGGGTTCAATATTAGAGTTGGGATGCCTAAGATGATGTATAATTTGATAATATAGCTCATAAATTCACAAAAATGTGCATTAAGTGATCTTACAATGGCTCGTGAAAAAAGTCAACAAAGTTTAAATTTAAAATTTAAATATTGAGCTTTATATTGGCATGCATGAAAATGATTGATGTTAATATTGTGCCACACATCTAATCCAAGGTGGCAAATGGGAGATCTAGGGATTGAGAATGGTTTGTGGGAATGAGTGATGGGACAAGTTGGGACAAGGTCGTGAGAAAATTGTACATAAGACTATGAAACTTGTACACTTTTTTTTTGCATAAATGACACTTTAATTGAAGTGGGCCCAAAATATAAAAGAAAAAGGTATGGTTATGCAATTTCACCATTGCATTTTGCACTCACTTTAATTTGCATGTGAACTATTATGAGGATGCATGTCAAATTAAAACAAGCAACCAAAATGGGAAGTAAATATTTCAAACATTCAAAGAATATAAATATAGATGACAATTCTTGTACTCTCCTCATAATGAATGCTCCATGGGCAACCTATAAAATAAAAAGAAAATGCAATGAGTAGTTACTGTCACAAATTTAAAATAGGCACTTACCAAAACTTACAATAAACTATCTTTAGAAATTAAAAAAGTAAAAAGGAGATAACATTCTCTAAGAAGTCATAAGTTAACTCTCAATCACTACCAATTAGGAGGTGTGAGTTAACTCAAGTTGACTAAGACAAAGACGGGCTTGACTAAATAGAGGTGACACCTAAGTATAATCAATTAAATATTGATGAGGTGGTGGTGACACTTGAGTATCTCAAGTTAAGATGCTCACATGTGATTATTAGCCACCTAGTTGAGGGAAATTAAATATTCCTAATATACCAATTAACCTTCCTAAATAGGTAAAATTTTACACTTAGGATTAAGTACTATCAAAGGTAGATTATGAATATTACAAGAACAACCCTTTCCAATTCCTTACATTAAATGGATGAAATAAACTAGAGGTAAAGATGAAACAATATAATAAAACATATAAAGATGGTAAGAGATGGCATCATCTAGTAAGAGCATGGGTAATATGTGATCATGAAAGAAATTGTAATAAGGTAAAGCAAGGTGCTCTTCAAGGTTGCTCATAATGGAGGAAAATAACGTGATAATGATATCCATAAGTGATGGATAAGGATTATGTGAGAAAAAATAAGATGTACAATATAAACATGATGATGATCATAAACATGTACGCATAATATTTAAGCATGATAATGATTATAAATGTGTATACACCTACATATAAGTTATATGTGCAAGCACAAACATTGATATCATAAAATATGAACATGATATCTATATGTAAACATGTTTACATATATATAATAAACATAAATTATAAACATGAGAAGCATTTGGCAACATGATAAACCTATAATCTAATTGATGATAAATAAGTGTAAATATTAGGAACATAATAATAAGGATGACATGTAGATATAACAAGAACTAGAAATCACAAACACAAAACATAGAAGCTTATAAACTTCAAAGGCATATAATATAGGAACACAAGAAAACATGGATCATAAGAAAAAACAAGGCATATAACAAGATATAGAAGCTAAACATAGGAAATATAAGAAAGCATAAGAGCTAAACATGCATGAATAGAAAGTAAATATGTCGCCAAGTTAGGAAATAGAGCACAAAATAAAATATAGAAGGTGAAATAAGAATAGAAGAATCACAACAAACATGTCATAAAAATACCAAAGTTTAAGAAAACATATGCAAAAAAAGTACATGCTCATTTAAGTAGAGAGACAACCATCCAATAGATCCTTCTCATCCTAACAAGTAGCGTCAAGTTCCTCAACCTCAAGTAAATAGATTTCATCCTAATAAGAAGTGGTACTCTTAGTAAAAATACTAGCAATATGCACTAAACATGTAAGATAAAATATGCTTAAGAAATAAGAGCATTATAGAAACAGGAGAAATATAAATGCTTTTATTATTTTTATAGTACCACTTTGAGGGGGAAACCTCCAAATATAGCATATAATCCAATTGCAAATATTCTAATATTCTTTTATGTTGAACACCCGAAATATTGAGAGGAGGGGTGAATCAGTATTCTTTTAAACCACTTGAACATTTAAACATCCAATACTTATAGCTTATCCAATTGCAGTAATGAAAGAAAGCATGAAAACATCCAATAACATCACATAACACATGAACACCAAGATTTTTACATGGAAAATCCAAAATGGGAAAAACCACAGTGAGGATTAGCTCACAATATATTATAACTGGTTATAGTATATTATAGAAGTGCTCACTATTGATGCAAGAGCATCTAGTGGTGTAAGGGCAATCTTGCATCACCCAAAAATAGTTAATTTTCAAGTTTCTCGGTTTTTCGATGTTTTTACATTTTTGGATACCCTTTTCATCATAATGAAATTCCCAATTTACGGTTTTTATTTTCTGTTCTTGGGTTGAAAGATATTGTAGTTTTAGTTTCCTAGATTTGCACCTGAAAATCTTCCGAGTGGGATTTGAGGCATTTAGAGCTTCCGGATCGGCCTCAAAACTTGCTAAAATTGGCATAGTGTATTTCAAGCACATTCTTGACTTTGAGACCTTTCCAACGGTTCAAATGGTTCACGAATCGGAGCCTCAGATCAAAAGTTATGGCCCTAGGAAGTTGGTGCACTTTCTAGAAGATACCATTGCAAATGCTCTTTTGAAATTTGAACTTCATGTTGTAAATTTTCGGCACCAAACCGCCTAAACTCAATTTGAATGTTGTTTTGGCTCCAAACTAATGAGGAGCTCTATTTATGGGCGGGTTTTCTAATTTTTGGGTAACTTTTGGGGGACAAGCTCGCATATTGCGAAAGGGTTATTCTGTAGCTTTTTGTAGCTTGCATGTGTTGTAGAACTTGGGGATTTGAGATCCTCTGCATGTAAGAAGCTCCATTCTCTGAATAATAAAATTATTCTCTTGTTTGTGGGTTATTTTCTATGTCTTGGGTTGTGCCCTCATCAACTATAGGTGGACTCACTGCCCACTGAGAAATAAGAGAGATAGAAGAGATTGTGGCTCATAGAAAAATTTGAACTGGTACAATTGCATCTGCATCATGCATGAAATACAGTTCCAATGCAGCTCAAAATATAGGCTCAAAACTCTTCATACTAATCTGACGTAATACTTTGCTTTGCTATGCATTCACACTATATTCACAAAACTCTGATCACATATCCCTCATCATCAAAATATCGAGAAAGATCTCACATATATCCTCTTTAATCATAATATCAATTAGGTCAACCTAATTAGATGTAATACCCAAAATGTAACTTGTCAGCTCAAGATCTATCCACAGACGCTTCACACCAAGATCCAATTCTCAAAACAATTCGAAATAGTTCGACATGGACCTATAATTGGTCCCACATAACTCTGTAATACTTATTTAAGCTTCACATACCTTCAAACCTATTAGGTTAGCAGAATAGAGGACCTAATACAAAAAATTTCCAACTGTATACCCAAATTTGGACATGTGGACCTCAACACATCATGCCAACTAGAATTCACACTCATCTAACATCTATCAACACTTCCACAACTCCACAAAGCCAAAAAAAATCTGCAGAGAAGTGCGGACTCTCCAAATCATATGCATAGAACTGGAAAATAACTATAACTATCAAGTCAAACTTTTGTTACTCATAACTCCATAACCAAAACCAAAACAAGCTAAAATTTTGGAATTAAGTTCTTCTACTAGCCAACAAAATTATACTAGAAGCACAAAGAAAAATCTTCAACATCAAACCAATGTAGACTCAATTAATGGATCCCCTATACACAAAATCATTGGTATTAACACTTAGTCAATTTTCATCACAATTGTCTTCACCAGATCAAACCTTTTTGCAAAGTTCTTTCACAATCATCTTCAACCATGCTCATGACACCCAAACTGATTTGCACCATAGTATTTGTACCAGGATACAATGTTGACATCAATGACAACGTTGTAATGCATAACTATATGTACCGCATGCTCATGTTTCCAACAAATGCATCAATTACATCTCCTCAATCTTCCAACAATCTCCCCCTTTGTCATTGATGACAACATGCTAATTAATCTCCAAAATTATTCTCCAGAATTACTCTCCCCCTTTGATATCAATGGAAAATGGCATATGTATCAATTCTTAATTTAAACCAGATCTCCTCCTAACAAATATGTTCATATATACAAATTGAAAAATAAAGTAACTCCCCCTAAGAATGTTATGCACCAAAACCATATCAAAAACTTGTATCAGAACACTCTATACATATTTTGTATATATACAAAGAAATTTGAAATAATGAACTGAAAAATGCATAAAAAGTAACAATACTATCAATCGGAGGAGGTTGACTCTTTGAGCCTCTCAAAATTTTATTTAGATACCAGAGGAGTATCCTCCTTTGCAATGTCATCTCCGATCACTACTTCCTCAACATTCTTCTTTTTTCATTTCTTCCACTTCCAAAGGTGTATTATCCTATGGATCTTCTTAATTTGCCTCACGTGCATGTTGAGTATCATCCATCTGCACATCACCTTCAATATTTTCTTCTGGAGCAGGTGCCTCCACTTTCACTTCCTCTTTGCTCTCTGGGGTCATTCCCAACTTCTATGCTATCTCTTTTTCCCTTTCAATGTTGTCCTTCCTGAGTCTCTCGAGATCATTTTGATCTTTTTCCATGAGGTTCATCACCCTCTACTTAGTTTCGAGTTCCTTATTGAACATTGTAGCCAAAGTGGTTTTGTTTTCCTCAAAGAGAGGAGCACTTATATTTTCCAATGCATAGGCTCTTAACCTTGACTTTTCATCTATAGCTTCTTTCCTTCTTTCTATCAAAACATTCCATAAATCCACAAGTATTTGTTTCTTTATGTTTCACATGTCAACCTAAAGAACAACAATATAATTAATGATAGTTTCTACCATTGTGGCCTTATCCACCTCATCTACTTCAGTATACAAGGCTTTAGGTTTTGCTAACATCTCATTTGTGAAAAGTGCTTCTAACTTCATGGGAGTGTATGTTCTTACCTGATCTTTCTTCTTTTGTTTCTTTTTTGTTGTCTTCTTCTGACTTGTTTCTACTTTCTTATTTTCCAATGACACCTTCTTGGTGGCTTCTTTTTTCTTCTCACATATGGACCACAAAATATTTCTTTTCCTTCTCTATTTCTTCTTCACCGCCTGTATCAATGATATCAAATTTATTTCTTTTAGCACTTTCTTCACCTTTCCTTTTGTAGAACAACTATAGTACTTCTTCCTTCTCTTATTCTTCTTCACCCTCTTCAAAATTTACACTTTTGAATTTTTCTCTTATTTCTTTCTAGTTTGTTCTCTTCTTGGTAGGAACTGCAGGTCGTGTTACCCAAGTAGCCTTCTTCCCAGGCCTTGTACTCTATATAACTAGAGGGGACTTTTACTTCATCGGAGTACTTTCAGTTGATTTCCTCTTTTCTCTTGTAGGGGGCTTAGTCCTAGAGGAATTTTGAATAGTATGAGGGGTGGTAGTTCTATCAAATATTCTAGTGCCTGATGAGCTTCTCAGAGCCCCAGATCTTCTCTTTCTTGCTCCACTTTCTCTTTTATGAAGCCCATGTCCTCTATAGACTGTGAAACTATCTTTTCAACCTTCTTTTTTATTATTGGTTTCTTCTACTCTATATACAACTCCATTGATTTTTCTTCATAGGTGCCCTAAGTAACCTTCTTCTTCTCAGGCCTTGTACTCTGCATAAATAGAGGGGACTTCTCCTTCATCGGAGTACTTTCAGTTGATTTCCTTTTTTCTCTTGTAGGGGGCTTAGTCCTAGAGAACTTTTGAATAGTATGAGGGGTGGTAGTTGTTCTATCAAATCTTCTAGTGCCTAATGAGCTTCTTGGAGCCCCAAACCTCTCTCTTTCTTGCTCCACTTGCTCTTTTATGAAGCCCATGTCCTCTATAGACTGTGAAACTATCTTTTCAACCTTCTTTTTTATTATTGGTTTCTTCTACTCTATATGCAACTCCATTGATTTTTCTTCATAGGTGCCATATCTTCCTTCTGTGGTGTCCTTAGACTTGCTATGCACATAGTCCACAAATTTAGTAATTTCCTTCTCATTAATATCATATCCCATCTCTAGGATCCATACTATTCTTGGTTCAACTGCTTGTATGATACATTCATCTTCAAAACAATAAAAAACATTATCTTTCTTGTATTTTTCCACCATTTTTTATGGAATCATTTCTCACTCTCTTACATTCTTTTATGAAATACTACAAATAAATATTCAAGAGCTTCATCTTGTGCCTATACATCACCAAGACCTCTCAGAAAGTCTCTAATTTGATGTGCAATAGGTCTTCCTTTCAACCATGCCACACTTTTGGTTTCAGGGATTTCCCTCAAGTAATAGAAAATTAAGCAAACACTCAAAGTACCATACTTGAATGCATATTTATTCTCCTTTATTCATTTAATATTTTCCATCAAATATTGTCATAATAATTCACAAAGATCATAATTAACACCTTTTTCAACCATTTAATAGGCTGTATTGATTGTGGTTGCAGATACAAAAATCTCTTAGTTGGAGAAATACAACTTGTAGCCTATCATCATGGTTGCATACTTCATAGCTATATTTCTAATTTTATTCACTGTCAAATCCCTTTTGTCATCTATGGCATCGATGAGTTGCATCACAACCTCATTCTTCACATATTTCAATACTACAACGGGTCTCGTGGCACACAACCCTGTGACTTCCTTAATCACTTGATTAGTAATCATCTCAGGAAGGTATATCCTTAATAATTTATCATGAATGAGGCTCAAAATAATTCTCACCCATTTTTTAGTGTGGAAAAAATTAGGAAACCCTTGTTAGACATCAAGCTTCTTCACAACTAGGTTTTGATATTTTGGTTTCAGTGCAAAGTCATCACCAGTAAGTTACTTTATCCACACATCCCCCGTTTTGGAATGGTCTTATTCTTCAATCTTATTGTGGATATATATTCTAATGTATTTGTGTGCAAAACTCCATAAGTAACCCTTGAGAAAGCACTTAGAGGGTCGAACTCCATGGATTTGTCAGGATGCTTTTAAAACTTAGGTCGTGGTCTCTTAGATACATCAAAAAAATTTGGTATATCCATCTCAAGAGATTCTAAAACTAATTTTTAAATAAATTTCTTAGAAATTAAGGTAACAGAGAAACTACAAAATACCTTTCAACTCTTTTCCAACTAGGGTTTGCACACACTGAGACCTCAAACACTTCAACTATAATGCTCTTCTCTTCGTATACTCTTCTTCACTCGTAAACTTGATTGCAAATGATTTTAGGTTAAGTGTAGTCACTTATAATCCTTTTTTCATGAACTAATTTTCCATAAATGCTTTATTTGGTAAAGCTATCAAACCCTTCATAGTGTGCACAATCACCTTCAAATGTTCCACAATCTTCTGCATTTCAACATTTTCTATTGGAATTTTCTCCAAAAGATCAAGCATGTTGTCCTACACCACATACCCTCGTGTTGAGGCATCAAAACCATTCTCTTTGGTAGGGGATACAAGTTTTCCATTAAATCTCCCCTTGAGCCAAAGCTATATCTATTTCTGCATACTTAGGATGGTTGGGTCTTTGGTGCAGTCGAGCTAGGATATTTCCTCATGATGGAAACTTTGTAAATTTCACTATATCAATATAATATTAATCTTACATATCACAAAAAGAACAAAGTGAAACCTATTGAAAATAGAGCAAACTATTACAGCAAAAATATAAAATTTATGTATAGATTTTAATGTCCATATATTAACCAAATATGATAATGGAAACATAAAGCACATACAATCAATAAACTATAGAAAAATATTACAAAACTCCATATTCACGTGGAGAACCTCTTTTAGAAAATATCCAACAACAAAGAGAGGCCTAAGTATCTATTAATCTTTGCAAAAAATATTGCATATATGTGCAACACACTTCTCTCTCAATTTCAATAAAATTTCATTAGCACTTATGTACCTACAAACTTCTCATACAAATGACTATCCCAAGGCTATAATTTATAGACAAATTTAATACAAGCTACCATATAATAGAAACTCAATCCATAAAAAAATAGTCTACATGCACAAGATACTTTTGACATATGGATGTGATTTACAAGCATTTTTCTATAAGATTGAAGAATTTTCTAATGAACTTGGTTGTCTAACTTCACTAGACAACAAAAATAACCCACTATAAAAAAAAAGATAGCTCCCTAAATATAAAAGTGACAATTTTTTTAATAACATATCATTATACATAATTTATTACACCCTTACAACACCATTTATAGTCATATGTCCCTTCTATTTCATAGGCCAGGTGTCCAATGATACCTAACAATCTTTCTCCCACATTATGCCCCTTAGATATTTCAAGTCACCTAGAGAATAATAATTAGTTATATGGACCTCCAAGTTGGTCCTCATCATGATCCTTTGAGATGTACACATAATTAATCAACTATTAAATTAATAAAATGAAGTACAATAGTCCAAGGATTGCAAATCAAATATCATGCTAGTCCTAACAAAATCCTTTATCCTTAGTGGGCATGAATAAGATCCATACAGCACTTAGCTTTGATACTACATAATATTTGACAGGAATATAATGATCACATGATCCTACCATCTAGGTGAAAGTAGAATGTTTCCATAACTATAATTGAACATGGATAAAATATTACATAATGCAAATAAACTAAGTATTCCAATATAGATGATCAAATGATTAAAATAAACCACCAAATTGATATATAAAATAAATAAAAATAAACCTCGTAGATGCATGATCAAGGGTTGAAAGTAGAATGCTACAATATCTCCAAGCACATACAAAATATTATAGAATGAAAATAAACTAGTTATTACAATATAGAGGAACAAAACATTAAAATCAACCACCAAATTGATAGATGAAATACCAATAAATATACCTCTTGGATGAATGAATAATGGATATGAAATTTCCAAGAGGTCATGAGTTAAACCTCAATCACTCTCAATTAGGAGGTGTGAATTAACTCAATTTAACTAAGGAAATGATGGTTTTGACTAAGTAGAGGTGGCACCTAATTTTCATCAATAAGAAATGTGACATGACAAAAGGATGAATTAGGTCTTCGGTTAGTGAGTGCACTAAAAAACTATATGCTAAAATCATGCATCAAGGACATTGAACCAAAGTTGTATAAAATAAAAAGGATAAAAAATATGAGCTATGTAAAAAATTCTCTAAAAAATTTCTCACTTTGTTGTGTACAAACAAGTTGTGCATACATGAAAAAGTATATGATATAATAAAAAGGATGTCAATTTTTTTGATTTAGAGAATCTAAGCAACCAAAACTACAAAGTCACTTGTTAGGTTGTGCATAAATTGAAAAATAAAATCAGTAGATAATGTATCCGCTCAAATTATGTGTACTATAAATGAGCACACATAAATCAAGGAAGAGAAAAAAGGCTAAAACATAATCATGAATGTAAACTTGATGTTATTTGAAAAAATAAGTAAATAAATACGATATGGAAATGCCATGGTGAGAGAAAATGCATACCTAAAAACTACTTATCTATGTGGTGGAAAATTTGTTGATATTATTTCTCCACATTTTCCCTCTAAGAACGACAAGTATAATCACATGAAACTTGCAAAACACACCAATATATTTTTTCCCAGTGGAAAAATAAAATGAAATCATGTGCCATAGAAATCATAGTATGTGACAATGATAAACATTTAAAACAACCAACAATGGTAACTTAATATATAACAAATGTCTATGGGACCACAAAGACATATATAAAAAATCACGCCCCTTTGGAAGTATCTCTTTAGATGCTATGGTTGGACATGTGGTGATGGTAGTGCATCTGTAATGCCCCACCATGTTACCTTAAAGAATGTTGCAAATACAACAGAAGTGTAGTAATTTTTTTTTTTAAAAGTGTAATATTAACATGTAATATGAACAACACTAATGCATACATTCCCTAAGATACTCGACAACGCATTACATAAAAATCCTATACTAATAAAAGTAACTAAGCATAACATATGATTAATACTCATAAATTTAAGATCATACATTCGGGTATGTGCATGATCATCATGGAAAAAACAAGCTCTTAAGTGACAACAAAAATTTAGAAAAATCAGAGTTAGGAAACTTGACATAAAAATTTGAATAAGTTATCTATATTATTTCAAAAATATGTAAGAATGGAATCTGTATAAAATTGAATGTAGTTTCTAAACTACTAGGTTTATTTTTCTAAAAAAAAATCTATTTGGTGAAAAATTGAAATTTCAATGGAGTAGTACTTAAATTCTCAGAAAAATAAGAAGTAGGTGTCTATCCGACCATCCTAACCATAATAAAATGATAATATTTTTATAAGATTTTAGATATAAGTAGAGGACTCCATGTCTGAATGTGATGCATATTTTTTTTGTAATTTTTTTCCAAGTAAATAATTAATTATGAATTTTTATTACAAATTTTAAAAATATAAAAAACTCGTATGTCCTGACCACCTTAACTTGGTCAAAACTTCATGAAATTCATTTTTTTTAATCCTATAGTATGCGAAGCATAGAATGTGACACATGTTTTGATTTAAAAAATGTGATAGTGTTTGAAAGATATAGATGTTTTTCAATCGGCTATCATTCAGACTTTAGTCGTAATTCTAATAGAAAATGAATAATAATAATTTATTAGATTCAAACTAAAGTATAATTTATATTGGTGGAAAGTTGAGAAGCTCCTTTACAAACCCTTTTCATTTCATCAATTTTGGGTGAAAAAAAAGTCATTAGCCACATGGGCGAAGTTTGGAAAAGCAAGGTAAGTTGTTAAACATGTTTTTTGTGTTGACTTCTTAGTATTGGTAGGTCTGAACCAAAATCCAAATAAAGCCCGAGGCTAATCCCTAGGCATTTAATTTTTTGTCAGACATATTAGATATCTGATTCAAATTGGATATATTCGATTTGAATTGGATATCCGATATGTTTTATATAGAGTTGCAAAAATGTTATACAATTTATAATATATGATTTAAAAAATGCAATAAATTTTATAATTTAATATATAATATACAATATAGTTTATAATGTAATATATAATATACAATTTATGATAATATCTTACCGAATTATGTATTTAATATATAATATATTATATTATTATGTATAATATTTAAATATTATTTCAATATTTTAGTTAATGTATATATATATATATTACTAATCTATAAAATATTTAAATATTATCTCTTTCCCTCTCTCTCTTTCTCCATTTCTCTTTCTCCCAATTGTCTCACTCAATTACTCTTATCTCTCTCCCCTCTACCCTCT
>VDFB02061695.1:108143-136646 GCA_007258455.2 Sequoia sempervirens | reverse complement strand
TCTCCCACTCTCTCCTCTATACCCTAAACCCTGAAACCCTAAACCATTATAACCCTCTACCCTAAACCCTTAACCCTAAACCCTAAACCCTTAAACCCTCTACCCTATACCCTATACCCTATACCCTTAACCCTTAACCCTTAAACCCTCTATCGTATACTCTTAAACCCTCTACAATCTACCATTAACCCTTAGGTCTATGTGTACACAAATTAGATATCTGATTTATAGAACTAAAATCATACTGTTAGAAAACATTTTAAAATGTTTTTCAAATCAGATATCAGATTGTATCAGATATTAGATTATAATGGATATCAAATTTTTGGGACATAGAAAAACCCCATGTGGGCCATTTTGTGCATTCCAATAGACCCTACATTCTATTTGTGAGATTTGCAAGTGACAAACACACAGTTTCAGATAGGAAGAGACAAAGATAAACTTTTTGGAGCATCTTCTACTCAAATTTGTCATAAGCAATGATTTTTTAGCATTTTTCATGAGGTATAATGGGGAGCAATAGTCATTAGAAGAAAAAACGTAAGCGAAATCTTACAAAAGAAAAAATTGAAGTATATAGACAAAGAGATAGAGAAGGCCATAGGAAGAGAAGACAAGGTATGTTAATATTGGTGAACCTGACCCCTATGGTCTTTCAAGTGAAGAGGAAATTGAATATGTTGAAGGTGAAAATGTTGGAATTGAAGATATTGAACATGATATTCAAATTGGGAATGAAAATATTGAATTTGATAATGAAAATGTTCAAGGTGAAAATGTTGGATTTGAAGATGTTGAACGTGATATTGAAATTGGGAATGAAAATATTGAGATTGATAATGAAAATGTTCAAGGTGAAAATGTTGGATTTGAAGATGTTGAACATGACATTGAAATTGGGAATGAAAATATTGAAATTGATAATGAAAATGTTCAAGGTGAAAATGTTGGATTTGAAGATGTTGAGCATGATATTGAAATTGGGAATGAAAATATTGAAATTGATAATGAAAATGTTCAAGGTGAAAATGTTGGCTTTGAAGATGTTGAACATGATATTGAAATTGGGAATGAAATTATTCAAATTGATATTGAAAATGTTCATGGTGAAAATGTTGGAAATGAAGATTTTGAACATAATATTGAAACAATTATAAATTATGTTTCACCAGATTACATGAGAAATGAAGAACCTTGTGTGGAAGAAAGACATATTCCAAATTCAAGACCTTCAAGAACCCCTAAATGGTTACTTGAAATTGATGAGAACATTGCAACAATTTGAAGGCAGGTCAACATGAACTGCTCATTGTGGGCTAGAAGAATTTTCAACCAATATTTTTAGTGAAAAGATCAATCGAAAGTAATGCTAACGCTTTTGTGCTACCTCGATCCCATTGTCAAAAATATTTTTAATGCTCTCAAGTATATTGGAAAAAATAACAAGGAAAAGGATAAGGGATTTGCTTGGAGAGTCATTACAACCACCCTAGTAAGCCATCAATTGAAAAAGGCTCCCTTTATGAGACAAACTTGTATTGATTTTGACATAAATCATAAAAATTTGGATAGAGCACTTGCAAGAAGATAAATAATAGATGATCCTTGTCAAAATGATACATGGGCTTTTACCGAGAGGCTTCCACATGTTGATAAGAAGCTAACTGATAATGTAAAGCAGGTAATTCAAATTTTTTGGTACAATAACTCTAGAGTATCACCCAATGCAAAGGATGTTTTAAAGTTAAGAATTGGCAATCGAGACCGTATACCACATCCTAAACATTTCTTAGAATCAAGCCAAACAATGTTGTTCAATTTTTTTATTTAAACACATCCAAATATGGAAATATTGCAAAGGAATTTTGAAGGTTTGAAGCCATTTTATTGTGTGCCTCTTAAAATTCGTAATACTTGTTGCAAATAGCAAGTGGAGTTTTCAATGTACCATGAACTATTATGCTATATCCATTGTAATTTCTGTGCATGCCACCAGCCTTTGTAGAGTGTGGTGCAATGCATCTTCTGAAATCATCAAGGGACTTGCTAGATCTATTTTTATATTCTAGCTATGATGGTTGCTTTTTCTATAGAAATGATTGCTTAAATGCAAAGTGCTCACAATGTGGTGGCTTGTCAAAGTTTGTTCAATGTTTTCATGAGGGTTCCGAACATGAATTTGGAAATAAGCTTGTTGAGAAAAAGAGATATGAGATAGTCAAATATACTTTGCAGAGTGGAGGTGAAGGTTCTAGATGTGAGTTGGTTACAAAAGAATGCAGTGTTGCTGATTTTATTTCATATTTTAAGGACAATCTTTTCTACAAGTATGTAAGGCATAGTCATAGGTCTCATTGGTTGGATCAAAAATTTAGGATGTGTAAGGACTCTTTTCGATTGGCACTATTATATCAATGGTTGATTTTGTAGAAAACTACACATTGTAACCACAAAATGAGGTACAATCTCAGTATTACAATTCCATTCAGATTGCTATTTTGTCCACATAATGTTTAGACATGCACCTGATAGTACAGAGGAGGATCGGAAGATAATCAAAGAGTATCATTTTTATATGAGTGATGATAGATCTCACACGTCTGAGTATGTCCAACATTGTTTCAAGAATTTTTTTGAGTTCTTGCAGGAGCATGATATAGCATTGGGCTGACATCTCATTTGGTCAGATAATTGCACAGGTCAATTCAAGAATGCTTGTATGTTTTATTGGTTTAGTAGAATGCATGTAGAGAGGGGTCTACCTCATATTTGGAGTTTTTTTGAAGTTGGACATGGGAAAGGGGAGCATGATGGAGTAGGTGCATGTGTAAAGAGAGCTCTAGTTAAGGAGCAATTGAATATTTTAGAAACAAAACTCAGCAATGCACATTCTATTGTTGATTGGTGTAGTTCAACATTGTCACAGGGAGGGACACTTGATTCAACTATGCACATATTCTTTTGGTTGGCTGAAGAGGGTACAGTGGTAGGTAGATTGGACTGTCATACAATCAAAGATTATTCAAAGATGCATTCATTTCGAAGCTCAGACACAGGCACATGGACCATTTGGAAATGAGAGTTGGCTTGTTTTTGTCAGAGTTGTATTTAGTGCGAGTGGGATCAATGCGAGTCAAGTGAGTGGGTGGATACATTGGTTCCTCAATATCTAACTCCTTTATCTCAAACAATATCCATGACAAATGACACAATGGAAAGTTTGTTGATTACAATTAGCTTTTAGATCTACTACAACCAGGACATGTTTTTGCCATTGTTGCACTGCAGGGGAATGATGAGAGATTAGACTATTGGTTGGCTCAATGTGTGCAGGTAAAACATAAGCTAACACAACCGATGGAAGATGATGATGGTTTCATGTATCCTACAGGTTTAGTTATGGTTGCAAGAACTTTGTTGTGAACATACATGATTAGAAACAATGGCATACCTACATTTGAAGACTATAAGAAACAAAACACCATTCTCATGTATTTGTACCTTGTTATAGCAACAAATGTTAAGTTGTTGAAGCATCATGCCAGACCAAAGACAAAACAACTATGGACAGTTAGTAATGCTGATCATGAAGCAATATTGGATACTCTTAAGAAAAGAGATGACCCTTCAGGCACACTTGAATAACATTTTCAAGAATGGAAGGTACAATGCTTATGTTCATTATGCTTAAGTTCATTAGTGTTCTTTATAAAATACTGATATTTTGTATATTATTGCAATGCAATTGTCTTTAAGAGTGATATTTTGTATACACTTTTATGATATTTTTGGCATGATTGATCATGGACCTGTTGCAACAATAACCAGCTCTAATCCTTTCAGAGAGGTATGCGACAGATTAGAACAATATAGATTTGTTATTCTAAGCATCTTTGTTAGTCTAAGAACAATATAGATATATTAGTACAATATATATTTGTTATTCTAAGCATCTTTTATAGTTTGCATCACCAATTCATCATCATTCAGGTTGTTTAGATTAATATAGATTTGTTAGTCTAAGCATATTTTCTATTGTGGCAATAGAGATTTCTCATTTTCCCACTTTTGCAACATTCTTGGCACGATTGATCATGGACTTGCTACAACAATAACCAACTCTGATCCTTTCGAAAAGGTATGCGATAGATTAGAACAATATAGATTTGTTATTCTAAGAATCTTTGTTAGTCTAAGAACAATATAGATAGATTAGAACAATACAGATTTGTTATTCTAAGCATCTTTTATAGTTTTCATCACCAATTCATCATCATTTAGGTTGTTTAGATTAATATATATTTGTTAGTCTAAGCATCTTTTCTATTGTGACAATATAGATTTCTCATTTTCCCACTTTTGCGATATTCCTGACACGATTGATCATGAACCTGCTACAACAATAGCTAGCTGTAATCCTTTTGGAGAGGTATGTGATAGATTAAAACAATATAGATTTGTTATTCTAAGGATCTTTATTAGTCTAAGAACAATATAGATAGATTAGAACAATATAGATTTGTTATTCTAATCATCTTTTATAGTTTGCATCACCAATTCATCATCATTAAGGTGTTTAGATTAATATAGATTTGTTAGTCTAAGCATCTTTTCTATTGTGACAATATATATTTCTCATTTTCCCACTTTTGCGATATTCTTGGCATGATTGATCATGGACCTGCTACAATAATAGCTAGATTTGATCCTTTCAGAGAGGTATACCTCAAATTACAACAATATAGATTGGTTATTCTAAGCATCTTTTATAGTTTGCATTACCATCACATGATATTTTGTGTCATTTAGAATAATATAGATTGGTTATTCTAAGCTACCTTGATGGTTTGTACAGGTGCTTGTCAGTCCAGAACGTGAACATACTACTATTGTGGAAGATTGTGCCCTGAATGCCTCCAATAGGATTTTTTTTTAAATTTGAATTTTCAAATGTGAAACAATGTAAAAAGGTCATAATTGTGTATGGGAATAATCTAAGTACAATGATGTTTTTTGAAATATGGGTTTGTAAGGAAAGCTTAGGTGTGGAACAAACTCTCCTAATGCCAAAACCTCAGGGAAGAATGCAAATATGACTTTAAATTTTGCAATTACAGTTCAATAAGATACACTTGAAATGAATAACATAAAAGAGAAAATAATACATACACAATTAGACACCAGATTTATGTGGGAAAACCCGTACGGGAGAAAAACCCACCACACCAAGAAAAGCCTCTTTGTATTACAGTAAGGAAAATTACATACAAAGATTAGACTTAACTTTGTGATGTCAATTTTACAACAACAACATTCATTGATCAATCTTGTACAGAACATTAATCTTACAACGCTCTCAAATGCATACAATGAACCCACTCAAATCAATCTATGTTTAGTATCGAACAACACTACACCATCAAACTGTTCACCATCATCGACCATTGCCAAGCATATTTATTTTTCTCACAAACTATTCATATCCCTCATAGGAACGGTTGCAACTATTCAATTTCCAATGGTTCACATTCTACTTCTCTCATTGGCTCAGAACGTGCCACGTAGGACAAATGTTCAGTCAAAAAGTTCAATTGTATCGCATGTCGGTGAGACACTAGACCGTGTCTCCTCGATGCCAAAATGCCCGGACACATAACTATCGGCAAGAACAAAAGTATCGCAACACCCAAAGAAGTCAGACCGATAACAAAACAAGTCTCCCCAATATCACAAGAAAACCAACTGTCCATCGGCAAGAGATCATACTGAATGCAAAACCATCAGCCATACCAACTCTATCGGTAAGACTTCTCACCGGTGTCCATTGCAGAACTATCAACAAGACCATCGCTACCGCTAGGACTTCCAAGAAGATCAACCATTGACAATATCCCACATTGACATGAAATATTAGTAGTCATTAGTTTATAAATAAAAGCCCGAAGACTTTAGGTATCCACGAGTTATTCCTTTTATTACCAACTTACTCATACACCGCATTTGACCATCACACCGAACTATTGGTCATTCCTTGTGGTCTCCACCATGACACGCGTTCACTGCTTGTGCATTTCTAGAGAATCAAGTTGGGAATCTACAATATTCTCAAAAAGTTTCCTAGAATTCCAAGTGGTCCCCACATCCGTTGGCTTGTCACTCAATTAGATAAAACACAAACTTACAACTTCCACAGTAGGTTAGGAAAATATCGAGCACCATGACATTGAAGGAGATCAACCAGTCGGGAAGTTAAGAAACTTTTGAACTGTGCGACAAGGTTCCAAGGTTCAGGATTTGGGCGATAGGCTAATAAAGAAGACCAACAAAGGGTAAATCCTCCAAGTCTCTAACAGAGATACAAGCCAGCAAGTTGAGGCACAATTCCAACAATCTCCCACTTGATGAAGGCTTACTGGCTTCCTTCAAACTCAAAGTTAATGAAGGTCATGGGCTCCAAGGCCCATCAAACTGGCACACCACCTGTACTTGTCTGTGCTCACTGGTTTCATCAATGCATCTGCAACATTTTCTAGAGTATCCACTTTTTCTAAAGAGAATTTTCCATCTTCCACCATATCTCATACAAAATGATACTGCAGATCAATATGTTTCATCCTGGCATGGAAAGTAGAAATTTTTGCCAAAAAAATAGCACTTTGACTATCACAGTATATTGTAATTTTCCTTGCATAAAACCCAATGTTAGAACAAAAATGTTTTAACTAGATAGCTTCTTTAGAGGCATGTGTTGCTACCATGTATTCTTCCTCTATAGTGGACAAAATGACTATAGCTTGCTTCTTACTCATCCAACTAACTGCACCACCATTCATCATGAAAATATATCCACTGGTGGATCTTTTGTTGTCAATGTCCCCTATCCAGTCAAAATCCACATAGCCTCGAATGCTGAGAGTCCTCTATGATTCAACCAAATTTCCATGGTAACACAAAGCATATTTTGAAGTGCCCTTTAGATATTTGAACACTCTCTTCACAGCATCCCAATGTGTCCTTCCAGGATTTTCCATAAAATGACTAAGTACTCCCATTGCTTGGACAATGTCTGGCATTGTATAGACCATTGCATACATTAAAATTCCAACTACACTAGCATAAGGCACTTTGGTCATGTCCTCAATCTCAGTAGGATATTTTGGACAGTCTTCAACTTATAGCTTCGTTCCTTACAAAACTGGAACAACTAGTTGCTTGCACTCAATCATACAAAATCTCTCAAGAACAGTATTAATATACTTACTCTGACTGAGCCAAAGTTTTCTACTCTTTCTGTCCCTGGTTATTTCCATTCCTAGGATATACCTAACTGCACCAAGATCTTTCATTTCGAACTTTGTAGACAACTAAGATTTTAGATTAGAAATCATTAACTTACTATTGCCTATGAACAACATATCATCAACATAGAGAGCAATAATAAGAAGCCGATCATTTTCTACTTTGTAGTACACACAATGATCATATTTTGATCTTACAAATCCCAATGACAAAAAAAAGTGTCAAACTTCTAGTACCACATTCTAGGAGATTGTTTTAATCCATATAGAGATTTTTTCAACTTGCAAACCAGATTTTCTTTACCTTTTTTCACAAAGTGCTTAGGCTGGGACATATAAATTTCTTCTTTAAGGTCACCATGAAGAAATGTTGTCTTCACATCCATCTGTTCAACCTCTAAGTCATATGTTGTTGCAAGTGACAAAAGAAATATGATAGACGTTAGCTTAGCTACAGGAGAAAAAATTTCTCCATAATCAATTCTCTCTACTTGGGAATACCCCTTCACAACCAACCTCACCTTATACTTTTCCACACTGCCATCCAAACCTATCTTCTTTTTAAATACCCATTTGTAGCCAACAACTTTTTTGCCTTCAGGCAAGGGCACCAAACTCCAAGTATCATTCTTTTTTAATGATTCCATTTCTTCATTCATGGCTTCCAACCAAGAGTTTGAATCAGACATTCTAAATGCCTCTTTCATAGTCCTAGGCTCATTAGTGCTAGAAATTAAAGCATAGGCACAAATAGAATCTAACAAACAAAACCCATACCTAACGGGTTGCTTTCTTTCACGTGTTGACCTCCTCACAGGTAGAGGCTGAGGTTGTTATTCTTCTTCTTCAGAACTCTCAGAACTACTTGAGCTCGCCTCATTTTTAGGTACATTTTAAATTTTGAATTCCTCTTTATTTGGTGTCGGAGGAATTTCAACTACATCCTTTTTATCTTCTGATTTTGTCTCTGATTGCAGATCCAAAGTAAAAGGCTTCAGCTCTTGAAAAATAACAATTCTGTTTTACAAAACCTTCTCCGTATCAGGATTCCAAATCTTGTATCCTTTTATGCGAACACTATAACCAATAAAAATACATTTAACAACCTTGTTTTCTAATTTAGACCTTTTTTCATTCAATACATATGCATATGCCTCATAGCCAAAGACACAAATGTGTCTTAGAGAGGGATTCTTTCCAGACCATGCTTCCAAAGGTTTTTTCCCAACAAGAGCAGAATTCAGAGAACAATTTATTAAATAACATGCTGTTGCAACTACCTCAGCCCATAACTTCTCCTCCAAGCCAGCACTGCTTAGCATACTTCGTGCTCTTTTCATCATTGTCCTTTTGAACCTTTCAGCAACTCCATTTTGTTGCGGAGTGTAGGGTTTAGTTTTATGTCTTTTAATCCCATGATCTTTACAGTACCTTTCTAACTCATGAGAACAAAACTCACCACCATTGTCAGTCCTTAAACATTTTATTTTTCTTCCAGTCTGATTTTCCACAAGGTTTTTGAATTCCTTAAAATGACTGAACACTTCTGATTTAATTTTCAAAAAATAAACAAATGACCTTCTTGAATAATCATCAATGAACGATACATAATATCTTGATTTAGACAAAGAAGGAACATTTATTGGACAAAAAAATTAGAATGTATATAATCAAGTAAACCAGAAGATTTGTGAGGATTGGAGTAGAATGAAACATGGTGTTGTTTACCATATATACAATGTTCACAAAACTCGAATTTGAGGTTACAATCATCAAGCCCTTCAACCAGGTTTTTATTTTTCAAGGTTTTTAAACCTTTTTCTCCAATGTGGCCTAGCCTATGATGCCAGAGCATAGTCTTTTCTGCTGGAATTTTAACTTCCATAGAGTTTGCACTATTAGGAATTTTTTCCTCCTTTAGCCTTCTGTGACTTTGCAGAGACACTATTGCATTGCACAACAAGTGCATCTAGCTTATACAAGGTACCAATACGAGCACCCCTAGCTAGCACCATTGAGCCTCTAGTCATTTTGTAGCCATTTCTAGAGAACATGACTTGCACTCCAACATCATTCAACTTACTCACAAAAAGTAAATTTTGAGCCAGACCTGGTATATGCATTACATCATTGATTCCCTTCACTCTTCCATGAAGGAACTAAATTTTGACTCTTCCACGACCAACTATTTCTAGAGGTGAATCACTTGCCAAATACACCTTTCCACCATCGTATTGTTCATAGTTAGTGAACCAGTCTCTATGAGATGTCATGTGGAAAGATGCTCCAGAATCAATCAGCCAAACGTCATCTGATGCCTGTGTAGCCAAGGCTGCAATGAAAGTGTCTGCATCACTTTGAGAAGAATCATTGTTAGAAGAATTCTTCTTCTTCTTTTTCTCCTCTTTGCAATCCTTTCGGACATGACTAGATTTCCCACAACTCTAGTACTTCACCTTGGACTTCTTTCTAGGAGACTTTGATCTCCCTTTTGATTTTGATTTGGAATTCTTGTCCTTCTTCTTGCCTTTTTCTTTCGATCTCCCTCGAACAACAAGAGCCTCCTTTGCCATCTTAGAAGATTTTCTTCTCATCTCTTCGGATAACAAAGAAGCAACAACATCTTCCATCTTAAAAGTGGATGTCGTACTCCCAATAGCCATCACCAAGTGATCCCAAGAATCTAGCAAAGAACATAACAATAGCAACAATGATCTTCTTCATCAATCTTCACACCCACAGATGCTAACTGAATAATAAACATGTTGAAAGCATTCAAATGATTAGCAATAGATGCTCCTTCCTAAATTTTCAAAGAGTACAACTTCTTTCTCAAGAACAATTTATTCACCAAGGACTTGCCCTGATAAATAGCTCCCAGTCTTTTCCACAAAGAAGATGCAGTCTTTTCTTCATGAACATTTAGAAGAACAGAGTTTGCTAAACAGAGCCTTATTAGCCCCTTTTATTTTTGATATGCGAGGTCCCAATCCTCTTGCTTCATGCTTGTAGGGTTCGTTCTAGACACAAAAAGCCAAAGATCGTGATCAACCAACAGATCTTCCATTTTGAGTTTCCACAACTCAAAATTACTACCATTGAATTTCTCAATTTCAATCTTTCTTGACATGCTTACCATCTTAATTTTTAATTCGAATTAACATAATTCTACAAGACTCCCATTGAATAGAAATGACACAAAAAAACCCGACATACCCACAAGGATAACACAACTAGCCAGGATTTGATACCACTTGTAAGGACAGCTTAGGTGCAGAACAAACTCTCCTAATGCCAAAACCTCAGGGAAGAATGCAAGTATGACTTTAAATTTTGCAATTGCAGTTCAATAAGATACACTTGAAATGAATAACATAAAAGAGAAAAGAACACATACACAATTAGACACCAGATTTACGTGGGAAAACTCTTACAGGAGAAAAACCCACCACACCAAGAAAAACTTTTTTGTATTACAGTAAGGAAAATTACATACATAGATCAGATTAAATTTCTGATGTCAATTTTATAGCAACAACATTCACTAATCAATCTTGTACAAAACATTAATCTCACAACACTCTCAGACGCATACAATGAACCCACTCAGATCAATCTGTGTTTAGTATTGAACAACACTACACCATCAAACTGTTCACTGTCATCGACCATTGCCAAGCATAGTCATTTTTCTCACAAATTGTTCATCTCCCTCATAGGAATAGTCACAACTGTTCAACTACCAATGATTCACATTCAACTTCTCTCATTGGCTTAGAACGTGTCACATAGGACAGACATTCGATCAAAATGTTCAACTGTATCACATGTCGGTGAGACACTAGACCGTGTCTCCCTGATGCCAAAATGCCCGAGCACATAGCTATCAGAAAGACCAAAAGTATCAGCAACACCCAAAGAAGTCAGACCAATAACAAAATGAGTCTCCCTGATATCACAAGAAAACCAACTGTCCATTGGCAAGAGATCATACTGAATGCAAAACCATCGGCCAGACCAACTCTATCGACAATACTTCTCACCGATGTCCATTGCAGAACTATCGACAAGACCATCGCTGTCGCTAGGACTTCCAAGAAGCTCAACCATCAATAATATCCCACATTGACATGGAATATTAGTAGTCATTAGTTTATAAATAAAATCCCGAAGACTTTAGGTATCCACGAGTTAGTCCTTTTATTACCAACTTACTCGTACACTGCATTTGACCATCGCACCAAACTGTTGGTCATTCCTTGTGGTCTCCACCATGACATGCGTTCACTGCTTGTGCATTTCCAGAGAATCAAGTTGGGAATCTACAATATTCTCAACAAGTCTCCCAGAATTCCAAATGGTCCCCACATCCGTCGGCTTGTTGCTCAATCAGAGAAAACAAAAACTTACAACTTCCATAATAGGTTAGGAAAATCTTGAACACTGTGACATTGAAGGAGATCAACCAGTCAGGAAGTTAACAAACTTTTGAATTGTGCAACAAGGTTCCAAGGTTCAAAATTTGGGCGATAGGTTGATAAATAAAACCAACAAAGGGTAAATCCACCAAGTCTTTAATAGAGATACATGCTAGCAAGTTGAGGCACAATTTCCAACAGGGTCAAATGTCTAGAATTGTATAAAGGGTATGTTTAAAATGTAAAGGGGTTTGTATTTTAGAAACTCATAGGTTGAATTAGTCATACAAGTGTATGCTTTTTTACTGTTATTGGGACAATTTTGTAATAAATTTTTGTACTTAATCGAGCTACAACTGAAGTTTTTTTTCCTGGTTCTTTCCTATCGGTATGCTCGTTTGAACTAGGTTTTGTAATATCTCCTATTTATATATAATAAATTACATTGGCTTACCACTTTTGCTCCTCAAATCCAACTTGGGTGCAACTTCATTTTTAGCAACTTTCATGAGGTTTTTAAGGAAATCAATGTTTCCAACCTTTCCACACCCTATAAAATTATCAAACATGTCTATTAGGACCTGTACAAGCTTGATCCAACCTTAAATCTTGCTACCCCCATGTTTCATTGACACTAGCAAGTTGTAACCACCATTTTTCACCTAATTTCACTCATTTTTTCCATGCATTGCAACTCACCAACTCAAGTACAAAAATTTATAGCTCTTTAAACCCACATAGTCACCTTATATAGTCCTAATAAAATCTACCATGGCCATACCATCCAGCTACAAACCATACAATAGATGGTATGGCCTTTTAGCACTTTGGACTCTTAAGGGAAATCGAGGGTCTAATGTAACTTAGAGTGATTCGGCGTATTTGGGTGCAAAAGAGGACCATCTCTAGCATAAACGAACCCATTTGGACTTGTTGGAACAGTCCATTTGGTTGTATGAGTTGCAAAATGAAAGTTGCACCACTTTGCAACTTTACATTGCTTGCATTTGACAACTTTTCCCTCAACTGAAAACCTGCCACCACGGGAAAATGCCTCTGAGATAGAAAAACTGAGAGAGGTTATTGTAGATGGGCCAAAAAAAATCCCATAGCCTCAAACAAAGAGTCTGTAAACATCACAGTTTTTAAGAAATAGGCCTTCAAAGATTGCTGCCTTTTAGCACTTTGGACTCTTAAGGGAAATTGTCGGTCCAATGTAGCTTAGAGTGATTCGACATATTTTGGTGCAAAAGAGGATCATACTTAGCGTAAACATACCCATCCGGATGTGTTGGAACATTTTGTTTGGTCGTACGAGTTGTTGAATGAAAGTTACACCACTTTGCAAGTTTACACTGCTTGCATCTAACAACTTTTCCCTCAACTGAAAACTTGCCACCACAAGAAAATGCCTATGAGATAGAAAAAAATGAGAGAAGTTATTGTAGATGGGCCAAACATGATCCCATAGCCTAAAACAGAGTGTCTATAAATATCATAGTTTTCGAGAAATATCCCTTCAAAGATTACTACCTTTTAGCACTTTAGACTCTTAAGGGAAATCGTTGATCTAATGTAGCTCAGAGTGATTCACCACATTTGGGTGCAAAAGAGGACCATACCTAGCATAAACATACCCATCCAGACGTGTTGGAATAGTCTATTTGGTCGTACAAGTTGTTGAATGAAATTTTCACTACTTTGCAACTTTACACTGCTTGCATCTAACAACTTTTTCTTCAACTGAAAAATTTCCACCACGGGAAAACGCCTCTAAGATAGAAAAAACCAAGAGAGGTTATTGTATATGGGCCAAACACAATCCTATAGCCTCAAACAAAGAGTCTGTAAATGTCACGGTTTAATAGCCCTTCAAAGATTGCTTCATTTTAGCACTTTGGACTCTTAAGGGAAATCACTAGTCCAATGTAGCTCAGAGTGATTCGGCATATTTGGGTGCAAAAGAGGACTATCCCTAGCGTAAAAATACCCATTCAGACATGTTGGAACAGTCTGTTTGGTCATACAAGTTGTTGAATGAAAGTTGTACCACTTTTCAACTTTACACTGCTTGCATCTGACAACTTTTCCCTCAATTGAAAACTTTCCACCACGGAAAAATGCCTCCAAGATAGAAAAAACTAAGAGAGCTTATTGTAGATGGGCCAAACATGATCCCATAGCCTCAAATAGAGAGTTGTAAATGTCATAGTTTCTGAGAAATAGCCCTTCAAAGATTGCTTCCTTTTAGCACTTTGGACTCTAAATGGAAATCGCTGATCCAATGTAGCTCAAAGTGATTTGGTGTATTTGGGTGCAAAAGAGGACCATCCATAGCCTAAACATACCCATCTGGATGTGTTGGAATAGTCTGTTTGGTCATAAGAATTGCTGAATAAAAGTTGCACCACTCTGCAACTTTACACTGCTTGCATTTGACAACTTTTCCCTCAACTGAAAACTTGCCACCATGGGAAAATGCCTTTGAGATAGAAAAAACCAAGAGAGATTATTGTAGATGAGCCAAACAGAATCCCATAGCCTCAAACAGAGAGTCTGTAAACATCACGGTTTTTGAGAAATAGCCCTTCAAAAATTGTTTCCTTTTAGCACTTTCGACTCTAAAGGGAAATCGCTAGTCCAATGTAGCTTAGAGTGATTCAGCGTATTTGAGTGCAAAAGAGGACCATCCCTAGCATAAACATACCCATATAGACGTGTTGGAATAGTCCATTTGGTCGTACGAGTTGCTGAATGAAAGTTGCACTAGTTTGCAACTTTACACTGCTTGCATTTGACAACTTTTCCCTCAATTGGAAACTTGCCACCATGGGAAAACACCTCCGAGATAGAAAAAACTGAGATGTTATTGTAGATGGGCCAAACACGATCCCATAGCCTCAAATGAAGAGTCTATAAACATCATAGTTTTTGATAAATAGCCCTTCAAAGATTGCTGACTTTTAGCACTTTGGACTCTTAAGGGAAATCATCAGTCCAATGTAGCTTAGAGTGATTCGGCATATTTGGGTGCAAAAGAGGACCATCTCTAGCATAAAAATACCCATACGGATGTGTTGGAACAGTCTGTTTGGTCATACGAGTTGCTGAATGAAACTCACACAATAAGAATACCACATTTTTTTGGGTACATTTTCTAAGTTTTTTCACTATTTTTCAAAATTGTTTGTTGTTGTACAAATTGTACAGACCCAATCATGCTTTGAAATATTTAGAGGTTGAATTTTTATGAGTTTTATTTGATCTGAACTTGTTTTGGAGTTCTAATCTTCTATTTTGTAAGAGAAATTAAAAAAATACAATGTATACCCTGTTTTTCCTTTTGTCAAGGGTTTGAAAGCAAAATAATGAGTTTTTGATCAATCTACCCACTGTTTTCTCCTGTAACTTGGTGGATTGGTGAAAAATGTATTATTCTATATTTCTCAATGCATTTTATATCAGAACAAAGTATTCTTGTGGTGATTGTGTGATGCCCTAGGGCTGGAAATGCAAATTTTCCCTTAAAAAGTGATGGTTTTGAAGTGCTTTTCAATGAAATTTTGATGAAGTTGAGTTTGTAAGCATTGAAAATGTCAAGGTAGACCCTATGAAAGGTGTTTGGACCATTTATTTGTTTATTCAAGTCCGGGAATGAATATTTTGACAAAACCCTTGTTTTTGCATTAGAAAAGGAGGTTTTTTTGAGTTGGGAGTGTTTCTAGCCATACAGGTGCAAACTAGTGGTGTATTATGTTGTTTTTGGCCATTTCATTTGCTTCCCCAAGGTTTCAAGGTGATTGGATAAGTTTGAAGGGTACTTCCTTTGTTAAATTGACCTCTTTTCCTTGATTTTCCCATGGTGAGTGTATTGGAAGTCTAAACTTGTCCAAATGAGTTATATTTGATCTTAAATTATGTTGTGTAAGTCCTTAATGGGTGTCTAAATCCATCATTTAATTGACAAGTCTTTTGGGAAAGTTGGGTGAAAAGTCCCTTGAAACTGTTTGGCACTGCTAGTAGAAAGAATGTACCTGACAAGTGGAACTGTGAAGTTCTTTTGAATTTTCTTTGGATTTTGGATTGATCATCTTGTATTTGTCATTTGAATTTGATGTCCACCCTGGTTCTGCATCATTTATGACACAACTCAAGATTGTTTGGGGTGTTCTTGTGAAGAATATCAAGTGTTTAAAGGGCACTCACTTTGTGAAAGAGGGCTAATTCAGTAGCCTAGGACAGGGGTATGTTATTGATTCTAAAATTTGGTCCAAAGGAGTCAAGGCTAGTTTTCACATATGTTTTCACACCCACTCTGTATCAATCCATAGCTTGTTTGAAAGCACTTGTTTTAGGCTTTTAGCCATAACAACAAGCCAATGAATTGTTTGATAAAAAGATTTGGTACACATGTATGATAAATGTGGTAGCATAGACAAGGTAGTGAACTATTTGAAAAAATACCTCAAAGAAATGTGGTCTCATAAAATTCCATGACAAGAAAATGTAATTGACAACTGCTCCTAATTATTAGTTATGTAATGTGAAGAAATTGCATAACTGCTTAGGTTGACATTGTAAAAACTATATTGTAATTGAAATTTTTTCATCTATCAGCATCTAGTTGTTAGTTATGCAATGTGAAGTAATGCTTTGAGTTTTAAAGATGTGCAATGCAATGTAATCAACGATATGAATATAAACTACAAAATATGACCATTCTTTTTTATGCTACTATACATTGATATTTAACCATTGCTCACTTGATTAAATTTTCAAAGAGTTTAATCATGCACATGAGGAAGAAATTAAAATTTGATTGTCAACTTCTGTATATCAAATTATCCAATAATCTTGAGTGTATCTCCATATACAAAAATGGCATCAACGCCAACTCAAACAAAGTTTTACAAAATGTGGCATATGCCATCTCGATGTCTATTCAAAATTTACATGCCAAAATGTCCATCTCATCCTAAAATACTGGTGAATCATCAAAATGGAGCCTCTTTGAAGCACTTGTTGGCTCTAAAGATATCTACATAAGAAAAACTCAAATCACAATTGAGATTAGTTATACTATATGATTTAAAATTGAATAATTAACATCAAAATCAATATACATTGAATTATAATTGAACTCTAAAATTGAAATCTTGATTACCTAAAATATTTGTCTCTTCAAAGGGTCAGGAGTCCTATAATATGGCCCTCTCAAAGAACCAACCAAACCAACTTTTGTAATGTCAATCTATATATGTGAACAAAAACATAAAATTGATCCAAGTTAGCATACACTTGTTGGTAATAGGAACATATAAATGCCAAACACAAAATAAAATAAACACATACCTCTTTACGCTGATCTTTTTCTTTATCTCCTTGAGGTGTTTTGACACCTCCTCCTTGAGGTGTTTCAACACCTACTCCTTCAAGTGTTCCAATACCTACTCCTTCAGGTGTTGTGGCAATTGTCAACAATGACGTATAGCTCATAACTACCTGTACATAAAAATGACAAGTACATATGAAACTACCAATCTATGTCGATATATGTATAATCAATATAAGATCTTAAAAATCTTAATTCAATCGAATTTGAGTTCAATTACCTTCCCCTTATCTAACATTGCACTTCCATAATCTGGACAAGGTTGCACCTCGCTCGCACTAGGTATTTCCTACAAGAGGAAAATAAGATAAACATATAAGTTATTATATAATTTCATTAATGACAATTCAAATGACAAGCAAGTATATAATAAAAAAAATTAAACGAGTGAGTGTGAAAATATATATTGTGTGTGTCGAGGACAAATGAAATGGCCCTAAGGGTGCTATCAGTCACCTATGTGAGCTCCTCCTCAGACATCAACTATTAAATAGACCATGCAAATAATTATTAGTACTTTATACTATCTCTTATTAATATTCATTTAAAAATGAATGCAAGTTATGAATTTACAACTTAAATCTTACTCGTGTCACTATTCCAACGTCCCCCTCTCTATTAGGAGAGGAATCTATAGGGTTCACTCCACTCCCTTGTATTTGATCTATAATGTCCACATCATGGAGGTCATAATCATAAGTGTCGAAGGGATGCTCGGTGGGATGTACAAGAGGACCCAAGCATATCTAGTGGCACATAGAGCAAGTATGTGGCACACAAATATGTGGACTTGACAAGGATGATGCAACAACACTCAAGCCATTGCCAACATCACTAGAATGTGGCTGAGCTACTATAGAAGCATACGAAACCAAAAGACCACTCAAAGAGTGAATAGCCTGGATAGTTTGTGTGACCGCATCCTGCATAATATTTGGATGATATACTAGAGGTGGAAGATGAAGGGGAGGAGGGGGAGCATATGGGCACAAGACTACTCTAACTGCCCCTGGTCTATCTTGGGGCATACCTCCATCGACGCTCTGGAAGGGTTTAATGCCAAAGTAATTGACATGATTCCCTAACACAAACTCAACATATAATTTTTTAATAAAGTAAAATGGTATATCACAATTTTTGTTCGGTGGTTTATCAAAAACCATACACCAATGATCCCAAAAGTTATCTGCAATGTCCCTATGCGTGCACCATTTTATAGAAAGTTTTGGTTTATTAACATTAACTGGAAAACCAATGTGGGGGTTAACAAATAAAGAGACTATTTGAAATTTGGTTATTCTGAGATATTTCACATCATCCTAAGACATTCCACATGCATAATATTACCTCATGTCTTCTTGCCACAAATGAAAGGCATTATGTTGGGTGGAGAGGGTTTCTATATTTTTAATTATTTCCTTCAATGTGTTTGACATCTTAGATAATCGAGGAATTCTCGTATAAACATCATAAATGCCCCTCAATTGTTACAATTTTTCACCAATTAAGTCTTCAATTGATGGTTGCAGAGGTGGTGGAGCATTTGGCATTTGTGCATTTTCATTCTCAGCAGGTGGATCATTTGGAATTTGTGCATTTTCATTCTCAGCTGGTGGATTGTTTGGAATTTGTGCATTTTCATTCTTAGCAGCCATAATGCTTGATTAAAGTTAAAAACTAATTAATCTAATTGAAATTAGACAATATAAATGAAAATATTGTAAAAATACCCTAGTTTTTAAAAAAAATCAAGAAAAACCCCTACTTTTAAAAAAAAATCTATTCTCTAATTTTTAATAGAAATACATAAACAACACTATTTTTAAATCAAAATCCATAAAAAACATTCATCTTTAATCAAAATCCATTCTAAACTCAAGTTTTTCATACAAATTCAATCAAAAACCCTATTTTGAAAAAAAATCCATAAAAAACTAACTGAAATTATACAAATCTATTTCAAAATTCAATCAAAGCAAAGAAAAATCCAAAATCTAACTTTTCAAAATGGATATCAGCTATAGATCGAATATCTATTATGAGAAAAACCTCCTCACTGTATGCTTGCAGCCTGCTTATGAAAGTGTAAAATGATTTTAACAGGCTCGAAATATATATATATTTTCCTCAAATCGGATATTCGATTTGGATTGGATATCCAATTAGAATCATCTTGGTTTGGGCATTTCTTTGGAGCAATGTACTGACACCCAAGCCACAAAAAAGTCAACTTGGCATTTTCATGTTTTTGGGTTGATCAAAAACACAATTTTTTTCCCATTGCCACTTTTTGGCCCATCATGATCCTGCACATACCCATTCAATAACATTAAAATACATCACATATGATATAAAGTACAATAATGATTCCTTCTTACATTGCATTCAATATAACAATTACAATACTCATTTCCAAATGAGGTAGTTCATACAAAGGTGTTACAATCGCAAGTTACAAGAATTTTCCTCGAATATAATTGAGGAGTGATACATAAATGAGGTATTCAACTGATACAAATTAGACATAAGAGAAATTACATATCCACTAGTACACGTGAGCTCTCCAATCAGGAAGTACCCGCCATCACGAACAAGAACTGGGGACCCAACGGTGTAAGGTGCATGTTCCACCCAACCAAGTGGTATCTGTAGGCCCACCCCCCATGCTAGTAGATAGTAAAAAGGCTTCCTAGGAAAAATTGAAAACCTCTAGACACAGACAAACTCAAGACAAGATTATACTAGTATAAACATAACAAGAAGGTTACATTGCTTCCAAAATTAAAGAATCAAGTACATCCACTGTACAATACTACTAACTGTTGTCATAGGAGGAGTGTCACACATAATTTGCTATGGGTTACCCTGGCATAACCTTCCTAGGCTACCGGACCCCCATCCTGGGTTACCTTAGCTACCTGTATTGGTCGTCGGACCCCCATGCAAACTATGCTTCTCATCTCACCTCAAGCCTAAACAAGTGCATGAACCATGAGAGAGACATTCATTATCTTTATTAATGTGAGAGTTTCCCATTAATTCTTTTGAATTATCACTTGATTAAAACCCTAAGTGAGTTACCCTGGCACCCCTTTGTGTGTCAGACCCCCACAAAGAGCCAATCTTCTACTAACAACACTAGTATCTAATCCACATACCATGGGTTGACAAGTTGCACAAAAATAGATAACAAATATCAACCTTAAAGCTAAAGGTCACACATCCCGTTTGTAGTAACCGAGTGTTCAAACTATTCAACATCCACGTGCACTACCCAAGGAAAATAAAAAGCTAAACCATCACATATAACAATTCCCTCATAAAGTAAATATATTTGGAAGACTTACTAACTCAGTTAGCCCAAATTGTTCAAATGACGTAAAAGAAGAAATTGCAACTTAAAAAGCATTTCAGGCAAATAAATAAACTATCATTAGGATTTCCTAAATCCAATTAATTCAATAACACATCACTTGCAATTATTCAAAGTAAATATGATTCCATTTGCAAACCATAAGGAATTCTAAAACTAATTGTTTAACTCCAATTTTCTCAATTACACATAATAATAGAAATCATTTAAAAAAAAATCAATTTCCTCTTTTAAATTATTTCATTTAAAAATTATCTGTTTCATGCATTTACATGCATCTATGAAGAAGCACAATTTAAATATATATTATATATATATTATTTATATATGTAATATTTAAATATTAAAATTAGTTACAATTTACCAAAACATAAATTTAAATATATATAAATTTAAAATCATATTAAAGAATATTGAAATTAGAATTTATAAGAAGGAAGTAGACGAATTTAAGTTTATAACAGGATGTATTCACACAACTGTACCACTGTGGGTGCAGCTTGTGAAGGCAACACTAGCTACCTCCACATCCGCCTCCCCCATGGGGCGACGACTGTGGAAGGCAGTCACTACCTTCATAGTCACCTCCCTATGGATGGTAGCTGTGGGGACAACCCAAGCCTCCCCAATATAATTCAATTTTATTTTTTTTAAAATTCCCCCGTGTTATATTTAATTTTCCGTACGGCGTCTGGGGTTTCAAAATCCGATTTTCAACAGGGATTTAAAATCAAAATTGTATATATATTCATTTATATATATGTATGTATATATATTTAAAATATATATAAAACCAAATAAGCTAAGTGATTACAAAGAGAGAAAATTTAATCAATTGTTTTTCTTTCTATAGGAGAATATTTTCAATTCTACCAAAGGATTTCAGTACAATCCTATAGATGTTTTCTAATTCCTCTATTGTTTTCTTTTGAACTTTCTATTTGTTTAAAAAAAATAAAAAATTCTATGAGGCTCTCTGATTTCACTATAAAGTTTTCTACAGAGGCACTAAAATAATCACAACAAATCTTCACACATAGAAGCTGTCAAAAAATTTTCTACAGAGAAGCTTTCAACAAAATTTTCTACAAAAGCTTTCACATTTTTCTATAGAAGCTTTAATCAAATCCTTTTGTACAGACAATCCTTCAATTTTTACAATTTTTTACAAAGCTTCTAGAGAATTGAATTTTGTACAAACAATCTTTCTAAATCAACAAAATGAATAAAAAAATAAAAGCACCTGTCTTCCTGAAGCTTGAAGAATGAAATTTGAAGTAGATCCTTGCCTACAAAATTCAATTTCCAAAGCCTTTTCCAAAATCTCCACTTCCAGAAGGATGCAAAAATATAGAGCCCAAATATTCTCGAGAACCTCCTTTAATTTTCAACAAACAATTTTAAAAAATATCTCATGTGCCATAACTTCTTACCTCTTCCCATTAATACCAATTATTCTCCCCGAGAAATCCTTCTCAATCAAAATCCCTTAACTAATTTTCTCAAAACTTGTCAAAATTAAAATATCTTTCTCAACAACACACAAATATTTCCTCTAAAGCATTTACGAGTCATTTTTGCACTTTAATAATTCAAACCACATTTTAATCTCTAAATAAATTTAATCAATTAATCTATTTACTTAATAAATAAATTTAATCTCAAGGATTAAATTAATTTACGAAATAAATTAAATTGAATTAATTAAATTAAATAAAAAACTTTTAACAACATTAATCTTAACTAAATAAATAATGATTTAAAATATTTAATCATTAATTTTCCACAAAGCAAACCTTGCAAGATAAATAAATATCAAAGCAAACATTGACAACATGACCACAAGACATACCAAACATGAATTGACGACACACTGTGACTAGGATTGTGGTTTGACAAGGGAACCCCGTTACTATCTCCCAATCAACAATACCATTGGGAAATGGACACACTCAGACCGGTGAAGCTAGGTGGAGACGATGTCCTGTACTGGAAATCCTACAATCAAACATATGTCGTACATGTGTATACATCATAAATCAAACACACCATGAAGAGAAAATTGTAGAATCACAGGGCGCTCGCAAGCGAGTGATGCAATCCCATTCTCTTCACCAATACAGTGTCACATCAAACTGACGAAATAAAATATCAATTAACTACAGATGATCATATATTAATATTAACTCAAATAACAACTATTCTAATCAAAAGCATAACATAAAACAATAAGCATCCACATAGTGTATCATCTCATCAAAATACAAAACCATCATTGCTCTGATGTCAACGATCATAAAACAATAACAAGGTATCAAGGTCTATCCAAGTAAAAGTATTGTCTAAAAGCATAAGCAAATCAGAAACACATAGTAGCAACTGGAAGGGCACTACAACATCATGACCATGAATTATCTTTTTATGAAGAAAATGATATCTATATATATGATATTTTTGATGTCATCATATGTGTTTCATGTCCTTGTTATAAGGATGCTCTAGAGGTTGTTTCAATGTTATTACATTCAAAGACATTAGATTTCCATAGTCCATATCAATGAAAGCGTGTTTTTTTTGGATTAAATTATGTAAGATATAAACAATACTTACACAATTAATCCAAGAAAAACACTTTGTCATTGTTATTACATTGATTGTGATCATGAAAATGTGTATCTAAATATGTCTTTGTCTCATCTTAATTCTTTTGATATACCTCTGTTTTTAATGTAACTTCTATTGAGACACTAAGATTGATCATCATGGGGGCAATGGGCTAGCTTGATGGGCTAAAGAATCCTGTTGCAGTCAAGAGTTCACAAGGTCTAGTCTCCTTAGCATCCTTGTGGTATTGGAGGGTGTGTTGCACCAGCGTCACCAGTCACGTGAAAAAAATTACCACGTGCACTACAGTTTAAGGGGGGTGACTACCTGATTCTGATTCATGCAGTCTCATCATGTTATTACATACCATGTCATTGATATTCACTTGTGTATAAATAATTTCTTCACAATCATAAAGAATCAAGAGTTTGGAGAAAAGATTGCGGGATGTTACTTGTTTTGCCTTGAAGATTATGCACAGGTCCACCACTACATTATGTTTGTTGTAGAAGGACAAGGCTGTGAACAATATGGAGGAAGAGATCGTCAGTAAGGAGCTTCTTAATTTCCTTTATGAGGATTGGGCTACCATAACTTTAGTTAAGCCATGCAGTGGGAAGAAAGATTAGTTTTTGGTGGGGTTTGGTTTTTTGGCTGGGGATGGCTGATTAGTCTTCGTTTATGTTTTTTTTTTGTTAAAGACATTGTTATTATGCTTATTTTCCTCTGACTGGTATGACCCTTGGTGGTCTATATCTATGGTGGTTTTAAATCATGCTATCATGGTGGACATTACTAGTAGCTTTAGTTCGGTTGTTAGTTTTTTGGAGTTGTTTTTGATATGATCTACTTAGGGTGATGGTTTGGTTTTTAGACCTATTGCTACTATGTTGTTAGTGTTAGTTTCTTGTGGATGGCCATTGTTGCCTTGTATTAATGGGACAACACCCTTGTTTTGCTACTTTTTATATCAAAAACTATTCAACAATAATCATAAACTTCCATTAAAAACATGTGTAAAAGCTTACCTCAATAGATATATTTTAATATTTTGTTTGTTTGTAGGATGTCATAATGTCATTTTAATAAATAAGTCCAACACATTTTTTTTGTTTCTACATAGTGTCATTTTGTTGGATTCTACCCTTGCTATTAAAGTCATACATTTCCCCCTTTTTAGCAAATTAGTATACTTTTCCACCACGCGCTTACGAAAGACATCATTTGGCTATCTTTTTTTTGCGAGTTATTTCATGTTTAATTTCTTACCAATAACCAAATTTAACATCTTAGAAAGCCTCCAATCATTTGGAGCCCTATAAATGTGTGAAATTAAGAATCAACCTTTCTTGTAAAGGAAATAACATATCCTACATAAATTTTTTAGTTTAGATTAATTAAATAGTTATGAGTTTAGATTTGGTATTGAAATAAATGTAGAATAAAGTTTAATTTTTTAAATAAATTAAATATTAAATTTAATTAGATTTATAAAATTCAATTTTAACTTGTAAATGTGAATATATAAATAATTAATGATTGTTATAGATTTGTTTTAGTTTATGGTACTTAGATTTGAATATACAAAAGACTTAGTTGGGGAATTTGGTAGGTAAGGATATTTTCTCCCTTAATTAAGTCTATAAGTAAACCAATTCAATGACTTTAGAATCATGATTGAAAATAACATGCAAACATGCAAGGATGCATAAGATGATCTTTGTTGATGTATGCTTTGTTAATGCTCTATGATAATGCTTTTATGAACTCCCCAATGATTTAAAAATGAATAATGTTAGTCCTTAGATATAATGACACACAAATCCACACAAAAATGTGTTGAGTGAGCTCACAATGGTGAGTGAAAACAATTGACAAGGTTTAAATTTAAATTTTTAATGTTTGATATTTAGAATTACATGTGCAAAAATGACCGAGTTCAATTCCACACCATATATCCAATCCAAGGTGGCAAATGAGAAATCTAGGAATCAAGAGTGGTTCACAAGAATGAGTAATGATGGGTAAAAGTTGGGATAAGGTCATGAGCCAAATTTTCATGTAAAAATATGGTATTTATACATTTTTTATTACTTGAAGGACACTTCAATCAAAGTTGACTTAAAACATGGGTATGCAATTTTCACCTTTATATTTTATCCCCTCTTTGATTTTCATGTGATCTACTATAAGGATGCATGCCAAAGTTAAATAATCAATCATCATGGAAGTAGTATTTCAAATGCTCAAAGTATACCAAATGTAGGGTATACTTTAAGAACTAGCTCTTAGAATTTTTTAGAGAAATCCTAGTGAATCTTGTATATAGAGGCATAATCCCCTTCACAATTGTTTTTCAAAATTGACCTTAAAGATAGAGTGGATGACTTCTTTATATTAAAACATAATTTAACAAAAAATATGGACAATTAAAAAACCAAAGTTTTTAATCAATTTAGCAAATTAGAACCTTGACTTCTTATAAAATTGTAATTGAGGTGGAAAATTAAAACACAAATTTCCTTAAAATTGGTAATTAAGTTGGTGAATTGTAATACAATTTCCTCATAAATTTGTAATTGAGGTAGCCAATTAAAGCCTAAATTTCCTATAATTTATAATTGAGATAGTTAATTAAAACCTAAATTAATATAAATTCAT
This sequence comes from Sequoia sempervirens, assembly GCA_007258455.2. Taxonomy (NCBI): domain Eukaryota; kingdom Viridiplantae; phylum Streptophyta; class Pinopsida; order Cupressales; family Cupressaceae; genus Sequoia; species Sequoia sempervirens. Next base: position 110,897 of record VDFB02061695.1, on the reverse strand, counting down.
AATTTGGGTTGCAAGTTAAAACTTAAATTTCTTATAAAGTTTGAACATTGTAATGGTATCTAAGTTCATGGTGAAAATTTATTGCATATGAGTTCACCAAGTTGTTTCACTATATATGAGGTTGTTAAATTTAAATCCTCTTAATGTGATAAAAAACCCCATTGAGAATCAATAGTTTAAATAAATTACATTAAGATCAATAGATAGGGATTCATCACATTAGACAAGTTGCTCATGGTTTATTACTATTGTGTAAACTTGAGAATGATATGTGGATTCCACTTAAGTCAATTAAACTCTAGGGAAAATCAACAACTTAGGAGTTATCATTTTAATATCTATGATATTGTGACATTCGGAAGGTACCAAAGTGATTACTAATATTTTAGCTAATGGGTCACAATTATTGATATGAGGACATGTATTAATCTAGAACTTTAGTTAATCTTTTGATTCAATTATTTAGTGACTTGGACAACCCAATTTACTACTCCAAAACATAGAAGTAAATGTACTTCATTTTGGCTTTACTATTGAACATCATGAAGGAGTTTTGTGTTATACTTGTGCACTTTTTCTAGTTCGACATTGACTTATGATAACTAGTCCATAAGATCTTAATTGATCTCTATAACATGAAGGTGGACATCTACTAGTTAGTATGATACAATTAAATTAATCAATTAGTCTCCCAAGATTTCCCATGGAACCAAGGTCATCATTGAAATCAATTATATAAATCTCATTGGTGTTTTCCCTTGTTTTTATCAAATTGATGCACTTTTGTTTTGTTCAGATAGTGACTTGTTATCACTAATCAAGGTGATTTATTCGTAGTGTAACATTCACTAGAAACCGATTTGTAGGCTCATAAGTAATAGATTTTTAGTCTTCCTATATTGTGGTAATGGTTCAATACCATTGGTCCCATGTTTATATATGGCCATGCACATTAATGAGGTGGGCAGTAAACATATCACTCTAGAGCTGAAACCACATTGATAAATTAACTATGAATTTACTCTTGTGTTTCAACCATGACCTTTTATCTCATGCTAGTTATACCAAGCCCTTTGATTCATAAGAACTTTAAAATAATTCACCAATCAACTTGGTTATAAGTAGGTTGGATATGTGTCATGATTCTATCAAACTTGGTCCACAACTAGGTGAATTTACCTATACTTTATGCCTCAATCAATATCTTGACACCATAAATTTAAAATAGGGAAAATATTGATCATTGAATGCACCTTGTATTTAATAAATTTAAATGAGAAATTTTAATTATACTACATTTATTATAATCAATTCATAATTGTTGGATAGTCAAATGGTTTAGAATAAGATGCATATCACAAATCAACGACCATGGGCCATTGACCAAGTTGTTAGTAAGAATTTTTTTGACTTCAAATGCCCCAATGTTGTGGATTTTGAAAAAACTTACGCATTTTATTAATCATTGTGTGATTTTAATCAATGAGGAATAATGAGCCTATCATGTAATATTTTCTTGGTCCCCACCTATGTTGTTATGACATATGCACATTGAATGCAAATAATCCTACATGGAAGGGGAAATAAATACATAGGATCATGCAAGCCATCACTTTAAATATATATAACTTAGAATATGTTAATATAAGATTTAATTTTCATTTTATTTAGGTGTTATGTAATTTTACCATACTTTTATTTATCTCTCTTAGGTTGTTAGGAGTGGGTCATAAAGTGGGTTGTTGACATATTCCATAAAGTAACTCCCCCAATTTTAGGTATTTAGAAGCTATATTTCCTATTGGTCAATTTTACTCCTCACTATTATATCTACACTCATTCACCTAGCATAATTTTGTATGTCATTTTGAGCCTTTGGTTTATGCATATTTCTTCTAGCTATTGCTATCTTGTACACATATTTCATGTTATATCTATTCTATGTACTTTTTTTGTTACTAGGATTATTTTAGAGATATGTCCAAATCATATGATAATTTTGATAGAATATCTAATTTGCCTTATGCTAGTGTTGTTGGTAGTTTGATGTATGCAATGGTTTACATTACTCTAGATATTTACCAAGAAATGAGAGGTTTGAGTATATTTATGTCCAACCTTGGTAGAAAGCATTGGGATTTTATTAAGAGGGTATTTAGGTATTCATGTGGATCTTTTGATTACTATTTGCATTGTCATGACACTAATGATGTGGAAAAATCACTAGATATAAATATATTTTTTGTTGTAAATTATGTAGGTGACTTTGATAGTTAAATATGTTGGTGTGAATAAAGTATTGTACCTAGTTAATTCCTTACTAGGAGACTTAGGGGACTTATGAACACATGTTAAGTTTACTTAGGTCCTAGGAATCTTTCTAGAATATTTATTTGTCATGTCTAGATTTTATTTTTTCCTAGGTAGTTATCATATGTTGTCTCATATCATAATATTAAGACACTTTTTGTAATATTATGTTATCTTATGTCTCAACTTGGCTATATAGCCAAGGGGTTGTCATTTCTAAATCAATCCATTGAATTCCATATTTGCATAATTGATAAGAATACAATTTATTCTTTTCATATTAATATTCTCTCTTTGTGCTTTCCATTTGGCCTCTAGATTTTGGTAGGCTATCTCCATAGCCAATTCTAACATGGTATCAGAGCAAGTGGGGTGTCTTTAGTTAGCCATTTTTTGAGATATCTTGGTAAATATTGAAAAGTTGAGTATGCTCTTCTCTTGCAT
>VDFB02061695.1:8110-108043 GCA_007258455.2 Sequoia sempervirens | reverse complement strand
TGACCTCCTCGTCCTTTTTGCTTGCCATCAAATCTTTTGTTCAGCTTCTCTTCCACCTTCAGAGCAAACTGATACACATCCTCAATGGTGGTCATTCTGACTAGGCTTAACTCCTCCTGAATGATCGGTCGTAACCCATTAAGATATCGGGCTACCTTCTCCTTATTGGCCCCTGTGTGGCTCATTCTGATGATTATCTTGTGAAAATCTTCAGTATATTCTTTCATAGATATGCTTCCTTGTTTCAACCCTTGCAATTTCTTCAACAGATCTAACTCATAGTCCATTGGTATGAACTGCTTCTTCAGTTTCTCTACCATGCGATCCCATCTGGTGATATTTCCTTTTCCTCTTCAATTTCTTTCCAATTGGACCTCTTTCCACCAAATACTGGCATGGCCCTTCAGCTTCATTTTCGCAAACTTAACCCGATTTGGGTCCTCTATTTCCTCATACTCAAAATATTCTTCTAGCTCATTGATCCAGTCGATCAACTCTTCCGGGTTCAGACTTCCGGAATAACTGGGGACTTTTGCTCTAGGTCTTTTCCTGATCTTCAAAATGGCCCTTATTAGCCACATTTAGTCTTGATCAATTGTTTCTTCTTCCTCTTCTACATTTGAACCTTCTTCCTCTTCTTCATTATCACTTTCCTCCCCCAGGTTTAACCCTCTTCTCAACTGCTCTTGTAACGCATCAATCTGTCTTTGGAGGGCTGCTAGTGCATCTCTTGCACCAACATTTTTTCTGCCTTGACCACCTCTGGCACCACCACGCCTACCAGGAATCACTTTTGGAGGCATCTTTCTTGACCTCAACCCACAACCATGGTCCTGGTGCGAACTGCCTCATGATCGGCGATCTGTCTACATGCTTAAGAAAACCTGCTCTGATACTACTTGATGATGGCGCAACCTGAGACTTAGAAAATAACCCACAAATAAGAGAATAATTTTATTATTCATAAAATGGAGTTTCTTACATGCAGAGGATCTCAAATACCCAAGTTCTTACAACACATGCAAGTTTTAGAAAGCTACAGAATAACCCTTTCGCAATATGCGAGCTTGTCCCCAAAAAGTTACCCAAAAATTAGAAATCCACCCATAAATAGAACTCCTCTTTAGTTTGGAGCCAAAACAAGATTCAAATTTGAGTTTAGGTGGTTTGGCACCGAAAAATTACAACTTGAAGTTCAAATTTCAAAAGAACATTGCAATTGTATCTTCTAGAAAGTGCGCCAACTTCCTGGGGCCATAACTTTTGATCCGAGACTCTGATTCGTGAACCGTTTGAACCATTGGAAAGGTCTTGAAGTCAAGAACACACTCAAAATTAGCTATGCCAATTTTGGAAAGTTTCGGGGCCGATCCGGGAACTCTAAGTGCCTCAAATCTCACTTGGAAGATTTTTAGGTGCAAATCTGGGAAACTAAAACTACAATATCTTTCATCCCAGGAGTGGGAAATAAAAACCGTAAATTGGGAATTTCATTTTGACGAAAAGGGTATCCAAAAATGTAAAAACATCTAAAAACTGAGAAACTTGAAATTTAACTATTTTTGGGTGATGCAAGATTGCTATTTCACCATTGGATGCTCCCGCATCATAAACTCTAGGGAAAATCAATAACTTAGGAGTTATCATTTTAATATCTATGATATTGTGAAATTAGGAAGGTACCAAAGTGATTACTAATATTTTAGCTAATGGGTCACAATTATTGATATTAGGACATGTATTAATCTAGAACTTTAGTTAATCTTTCGATTCAATGCTTCATTTATTTAGTGACTTGGACAACCCAATTTACTACTCCAAAACATAGAAGTAAATGTACTTCATTTTGGCTTTACTATTGAAAATCATGAAGGTGTTTTTTGTTATACTTGTGCACTTTTTCTAGTTCGACATTGACTTATGATAACTAGTCCATAAGATCTTAATTGATCTCTATAACATGAAGGTGGACATCTACTAGTTAGTATGATACAATTAAATTAATCAATTAGTCTCCCAAGGTTTCCCATGGAACCAAGGTCATCATTGAAATAAATTATATAAATCTCATTGGTGTTTTCCCTTGTCTTTATCAAACTGATGCACTTTTGTTTTGTTCACATAGTGACTTGTTATCACTAATCAAGGTGATTTATTCATAGTGTAACATTCACTAGAAACCGATTTGTAGGCTCATAAGTAATAGATTTTTAGTCTTCCTATATTGTGGTAATGGTTCAATACCATTGGTCCCATGTTTATATATGGCCATGCACATTAATGAAGTGGGCAGTAAACATATCACTCTAGAGTTGAAACCACATTGATAAATTAACTATGAATTTACTCTTGTGTTTCAACCATGAACTTTTATCTCATGTTAGTTCTACCAAGCCCTTTGATTCATAAGAACTTTAACATAATTCACCAATCAACTTGGTTATAAGTAGGTTGGATATGTGTCATGATTCTATCAAACTTGGTCCACAACTAGGTGAATTTACCTATACTTTATGCCTCAATCAATATCTTGACACCATAAATTTAAAATAGGGAAAATATTGATCATTGAATGCACCTTGTATTTAATAAATTTAAATGAGAAATTTTAATTATACTACATGTATTATAATCAATTCATAATTGCTGGATAGTCAAATGGTTTAGAATAAGATGCATATCACAAATCAACGACCATGGGCCATTGACCAAGTTGTTAGTAAGAAATTTTTTGACTTCAAATGCCCCAAGGTTGTGGATTTTGAAAAAACTTACGCATTTTATTAATCATTGTGTGATTTTAATCAATGAGGAATAATGAGCCTATCATGTAATATTTTCTTGGTCCCCACCTATGTTGTCATGACATATGTACATTGAATGCAAATAATCCTACATGGAAGGGGAAATAAATACATAGGATCATGCAAGCCATCACTTTAAATATATATAACTCAGAATATGTTAATATAAGATTTAATTTTCTTTTTATGTAGGTGTTATGTAATTTTACCATACTTTTATTTATCTCTCTTAGGTTGTTAGGAGTGGGTCATAAAGTGGGTTGTTGACATATTCCATAAAGTAACTCCCCCAATCTTAGGTATTTAGAAGCTATATTTCCTATTGGTCGATATTACTCCTCATTATTATATCTACACTCATTCACCTAGCATAATTTTGTATTTCATTTTGAGCCTTTGGTTTATGCATATTTCTTCTAGCTATTGCTATCCTGTACACATATTTCATGTTATATCTATTCTATGTACTTTTTTTGTTACTAGGATTATTTTAGAGATATGTCAAAATCATATGATAATTTTGATAGAATATCTAATGTGCCTTATGCTAGTGTTGTTGGTAGTTTGATGTATGCAATGGTTTACATTACTCTAGATATTTACCAAGAAATGAGAGGTTTGAGTATATTTATGTCTAACCTTGGTAGAAAGCATTGGGATTTTATTAAGAGGGTATTTAGGTATTCACATGGATCTTTTGATTACTATTTGCATTGTCATGACACTAATGATGTGGAAAAATCACTGGATATAAATATATTTTTTGATGTAAATTATGTAGGTGACTTTGATAGTTAAATATGTTGGTGTAAATAAAGTATTGTACCTAGTTAATTCCTTACTAGGAGACTTAGGGGACTTAGGGGACTTATGAACACATGTTAAGTTTACTTAGGTCCTAGGAATCTTTCTAGAAGATTTAGTTGTCATGTCTAGATTTTATTTTTTCCTAGGTAGTTATCATATGTTGTCTCATATCATAATATTAAGACACTTTTTGTAATATTATGTCTTATGTCTCACCTTGGCTATATAGCCAAGGGGTTGTCATTTCTAAATCAATCCATTGAATTCCATATTTGCATAATTGATAAGAATACAATTTATTCTTTTCATATTGATATTCTCTCTTTGTGCTTTCCATTTGGCCTCTAGATTTTGGTAGGCTATCTCCATAGCCAATTCTAGCATGGTATCAGAGAAAGTGGGGTGTCTTTAGTTAGCCATTTTTTGAGATATCTTGGTAAATATTGAAAAGTTGAGTATGCTCTTCTCTTGCATCATATGATGATCTAGAGAATCAGAAAAACTTGATAGAAAAACTAGATTTGGGGGGGTTCCTCTTTGTGGCTTTGTATTATGGGTTCAAATCAAAGATTTTTGGTGCAAATATAAGCTCACCATTGAGTTCAGGGTGTTTGAGAAAGTCATTTTTTCCTTTTTTTCATCTAAATCAGACATATGAGGCTAGATATATGAGGGTTTAAAGCTGAAGTGTGGTTGCCAGATCTAAAAGGTAGCTACAATTTTGGAGTATTTTGGGTCAAATTGGACCCTACCATTGTGTCTAGAATGGCCAAAAACCTTAAGATCGATTGCCAAATCATCAAAATCTAAGCATTTCACTTAGGGCTTGAGGAAAAAAATTCCCTCCTTGACCATACAAATCGTCATTATTACTCTGCAAGGTCTGCATACCTCTGCAATACCTCGAAGGTACTGTGTGTACCATGGGGGTCAAACTAGGTGCTATGCAGCATGGATAGATTCCTCGCCATAGTCATGGTCCCCACCACTACAACACAGTCAATTGGTTAAAAAAAGTTGACATTCTTTGAGAATATTTCACTAAAAAAAGCATATATTGACCCAGTGAATTCAATAAACCAGTGGTCAATAAATATTCCAATTGGTCAAAGATTTCACAACAATATTTTGTTAACAGAGAATATTCATAAGATTCTTCTAGCAAAAGTATATACCGTCTGGAAGATTCGTCCATCCCAGGTGATACCAAGTATATTCCACCAAGGGCGAATATTCCTTTCACAAACTGTAGGCTGTTAAATTTAACCCTGTGGAATACTGACATCAACACCTTTTTTGAATTTTTTGGCCCGCCTCACAGATGCAATTTTCAGTTTTGAAGGAAATTTTCAAATGCACATAACTTGGGCTCATGACCTCTAATTTGTGAGCAATTTTTTTTATTTGGGGCAAAATTTTGTGCTCTACGCAGTGGTTCAATCAATTTTTGATTTTGGTGTCCATTATTTTCTAGAAATTGCATATTCTCATAGGTGTTGTTGCATCGTTCTCATTTTGGGAACTTCAAGGGCTTCGTTCTCGATGCGTGCAAGTTTTTTAAAGTGCATATTTTAACATGTACTTTTTTTGTGGTATGATCAGACTGATCACATTTTGTATCAAAAATTGTACTTGATTCTGTGGCCAAATTTAGAATTTACATGTACCAAAACCACGACCACTTCGTTGGTTTTGGAAAGTGGTATTTGTAATCGCACTAATCATAAAGTTCCAAGCTCATATATTTTTGGGGGGGTTCTTTGATTAAGTGAAATTTGGGGGGTAATCTTGTGGCTGATTCATTTGTGTTGATCATTTGAGGAGGTATCATGTGTTTTTCTATTCATCCTTCTGTGGTAATCTTGAATAAGAATAATTAGGAGTCTTGGAAGAAAGGTATCTTGACACATCTAAGGTGGCTTAAGCTTTTACCATACCTTTATGGGCTCATACCTAAACCAGACACAACTTAGAGGACATTAGTTTGGGGTAATAATAATGATCACATTATAGGATTAATTGGTACAACTATTGGTGTTCATATTCTTATTGAGATCTCAGCTATCAAGTGCCCACACACACTTTGGACCAAGATTTGGGAGATCTTTGGAGATCATCATATCTCTCCATTCCTAGATGATCCTATTTTATATTTTTAATTCCCCTTGATGATGTTTATAATATACCCATTGATGATGATACTTTAGAGCATCTTGAGTATAATGCATGTCTTCAATGTCTATTTGAAAAAGAGACTTCTCTTCTTGCTTCTCCTACTCCCACTGAGATCACATCTTCATCTACTGTTGTATTTGATGATGCTTGTATTGCTATAGATATGGATTATTGTGATGAACAATGTGATAGGATATATACTATCTTCCATATGACTTCTTGACAGGTGTTGAAAAATTGTTTGTGGAGTCTCATTTGTAGATTTGGGAGACACAATTGATTGCATTCATCTTCTCTTTTATGGAGATGATCTTTCTTCAGTTTTTGCTAAGGAACACTTTGACCCTCTTGTTCATTCTCTACATGATCATCCTTTACAATTTGACATGAGTGTGGATACTTTTGGACAACATTTGAAGGAGGCTACTTTGTCTTAAAAGGAGATATCTTTGTCTTTGGGTTGTTTTGTACATTCATCTCTACTGGATTTTGGATTGTCCTCTTTAGCAATGTGGCACATAACACTTGTTTGGAGTGTGTCATCTTTCAAAATTGACATGGAGACACTTGAGCATGCTTTAGAGACATCATACATCATCTATCTTCCCTCATCATATTTGTTGATGCATTAATAAAATTTCCTAAAATATTTGTCATATATTTCCTTACTTATTGACATTAACAATGTACAACAAAGGATATAGTAGTAGTCACTAAGTTTGGGTAGTTCCTCCAAACTTCTTAGTTCCTTTAAATCTAGTTAGCCTCCAAAACTAGTTGGTTTTATTTTATCTTTAGTAGTGCTTTTTGTGGAATATGGTTTTTTTTACATAATTTTACAAGTTTGGAAAAGCTTTCAAAATTATCAACGACACTAAAATTGGCTTTTGGGGGAGGTTGTGCCATTGATACCCAACATTTTGTACCTCAATTTTGAAGGGCCATGTATTTTCCATATAGATTATAATTAGGTGCTATTTTTTGGTTAGTTTTTGTGTGTGAAATGTGGGAGAGTTAGTAAATCAACACAAACACCAATGAGATGTATTATATTAGAGATTTGAATCAAAGAGCCTACTCTAAATTATAGTTAAACAAATCTTTACAAATGTTCCATTGTTCTCTATTCTCAAGGATTTATTAAACCATATTGTCTATTAGATTTTATATATGCACTATGGTTGTTAAAATCACAACTTGAGAAATGAGATTCTCTTCAAGAATGCAAGAAATCTAAGTTCCTACATGAAAATATGTGATGAAAGCCATGATGCAATGATAATGAAGATATCGACAAATATGGATAATGTTGCTAACTTATGTGATGCAAATGCTATGATAAGAAGCTTAAATGATTCTGCATATACTCAAATAACCATTGATATGATGATTTAAAATGCAACTATAAAGAAAAACATGATTCTAAGTTAACATGACGCTACAATGAAAAATTGTTAAATTGCTAAACAATGCTATAAAACTCCAAATGCTCCAATGCTCCAAAGCTATTCCTGCATGATAACTCTACTCAAATGTGGGATGCAAAATACTATGGAAAAGGATTTAGAATGCAACTATAAAACAAAACATGATTCTAAGTTAACATGATGCTAAAATGCAAACTTGTTAAATTTCTAAACAATGCTATAAGACTCCAAATGATCCAATGCTCCAAAGTTATTCTTGCATGATAACTCTACTCAAATGCGAGATGCAAAATAGTATGGAAAAGGGCTCTATTTATAGGCTTTTCCAAGCATCTTGTGATGTGGTAGCAATCAACATTCTAGATTCAAACAAGAGGGATGAATGGTGGAGATGGAGAGAATCAAGAAGAATGTTCCCTTGAAGAAAGAAAACATGCCAAATGGATGAAGGAATCCTTTGACCAAAGAAAACATGCCAAATGGATGGAGGAATAAAGTGTGTGAGAAAAAAACCATGTGTTTGAAAGTTTGTTGAAGAAGTGTGTGAGGAATAAGACATGTGTTTGAAATTTTGTTGAAGATAATTCTAATTAAAAATTAGAATTATTTAATTTCATGTGACCTTGGTGAGGTGGCACGAAAAGTTGTAGACATGTGCTTGAATTCCAAATTTGGGATTAGTGAGAATTAATTAAATAAAACAAATTATAGAATTTTTTTTATTTAATTAAATTAGAGGAATGTGATTTTAAATTTGGAGAATTAGAAGATATGAAGTATATAAATAAATTGAGAATTTATTTATAAGTAGTTGAAATATTAATTAAATAACTAGTATTTAATTAATTAAATGTCTTGACTGTTTCTAGGTGTATACATTTTTCCCTTCTTTGAAGTAATGTGTTTACATGTTGCTTCAAAGAAAAAATTGATACTGATGTTGAGAAAAAAAAAATTGATGCCCTAGACGTTGATTTTCAGGTGATGATGGATATATGCCCCCTCAAGAGATAAATTAGTGAATTTTTGAATTTTTAGGATTTTTTTGGAATTTTTGAAATTTTTGATGATTTCTCGATGATTTGATAATGATCTCAAAATTTTGTGCTTAAGAAATGATTTATCTCTTGAAAAATGATGTATAAGCCTCCTATTGATGATTTGATGAATTAAAGCCCATTTGAAAATAAAATAAAATAACCCCATAAAAATGCCACTTAATTAACCTTTAATAGGTTAAAAAGTTGGTTTCAAACTTCATTTGTGCATTTGTGATTTTGAAAACTTGAGAGTGAGTGATTTGTGAAAATTTGGAGCAGAATGGTGATCCCCTACCACACTCATCATTTTGAGCACGTGTGATGACAAAATTGCCTAGCAGCGTACGAACCTCCGGTATGTACCCCTAAAAACGGCCTCATACTTTGTCCAATTTATTTCTCCCACTTTTTCCACATTTTTTAAGTTAGTTCATTTAGTTTAGTGCATAGAATGACTGTTCTAGCGCATCCACAAACTTAGCACATAGGACTAAAATTTTAGCGCATAGGTGATTTAGCACATAGGGTACCCGTGATAGTGCATTCATTGTCTATTTTAGCACATTTGTGAACTTAGCACATAGAGGAATTTATTTAGTGCATAGATTAGATATTGTAGAGCATAGGATGAATTGGCACATCATGACCCTATTTTGGTGCATTCGTGAAATGAACTGGCGCATATGATAGTTCAACGCAAAGAACCTTTGTTCTAGCGCATTGATGGTCTTTTCTGGTGCATTGGGTTTTCTAGCACATAGAAAGGCTAGTCTAGCACATTGGTGAAGTTTTAGACCAAATTGATGATTTTCTTGATTAGAATCCTTGGTGTCGATGATGTTTGATCACATTAGGCTTTGATTTGACGATGATTAATGATTTTTGATAGATTAGATGTCCATTGATCTCATGATAGGTGAGATTCAATGATAGGATGATGATAATTGACCTCATGATAGGCGAGGATCAATTATAGTTTGATTGATTAATGAACCTCATAATAGGCAAGGTGCCTTGATTGATTGATAAACCTTATGATAGGAAAGTAGTGGCCAAAGGACAATGCCAAGATATCAAATGTATACTTGTCATCATGCATACTAATGTCATACTACCTTAGTACACAGTTTATTATTGAGATATTTTTGTTGTTGAGAGTACTGAGGTAGTACGACAGGGTTTAGGGAAATACCCCAAGGAGTGGCTCATTATGCACAGCGACGACAAGAAGCTATAGAGTGGGGGTCTATTTTGTCTTATGATGTAGCAGTGTAGCACTTATAGGGTTTACAGGCCATCCCTTGGGATGTTCGTCTAGATACCATCGATTCTCTGATATCAAAGGAGTATGTTCAGTACATGTTCCTACATCCATTCCCTTGGATCACCATTCTGGATGAGCTAGTTCCACTGTTAGCAGAGGAGGGGGTAGGAGGTCATGGGTGCAAATAGCAGAGTGAGGTGGAGGTGGAGGAGGAGAAACAGGGAGAGAGCAGTGAGGAGGGAGATGGTGATGAGAGTGATGGAGGAGATGAGGGTGGAGGAGGGACAGGGCCAGATGTTGGAGAGTTAGATTGCCTCGCAAGAGGTGACATGTGGAGGTTCGGTTACCCTTGCCACAATAGTAGACATAGATTGTTGTACTTCACATATAGGTTGAGACTTTACAGGGTTAGCTTGAGTAGATTCAGGCTCTACTAGCACAGGGCCAAGGGAAGACCACTGTGTTGACAGTAAAGCAGGATGCAACTAGGCAACAGGTATAGCAGTTACAGGCCCAACTTACCTAGGTCTAGGCCTAGGGATAGGCACATGGATAGATGTAGGGGAAAATTGACACTCTAACTATTGAGAGGGATGCCATGAGATGATGGGTGGAGCAGGTTGGGGGCCTTATTGATAGACTATAATAGGCTGCGATAGATGCCAATTCATCAAACTATTTCAGAGAGATACACCGTACTGCTCAAGAGGCCAAGTTCTACAAAGTTAGGTATCATGATGCAATTCCTCCCGAGCAATGGGAGAGCTTTGCACAGTCCTAGTTAGGGAGGTCCCAGTCTTAGACTGTTAGCATGGATGTTACATAGCCACTTCCTGGAGATCAGAGGGATCCTGCTGTAGGTTCGCCAGGTGGAGGAGGTATTGGTCATGTGATTCCAACATCATCTAGAGGGAGCACGACATAACTCCGATTTTGATGGAAATTTTTGATGTATTTTGGGACATGATGTATACCTCTTTATTTCAGTTGAAACATTGATGTTGTACCTCTTTGATTTTAGACATTATAATACACTGCCATCTTTTGATATTGATGTATCTCTTTATACCCTTGGATATCTTTGTACACTTTGACATTATGATTTTGAGGTTATATGATATGCAACGATGATTATGATCTATGTGTCTATATGATTTCATAATGGATGCCTATGATGGATGCATTTGATTTCTATTTTATGATGATGATCATGATGATTATGATGGATGAATTTTATTTTTATTTTATACATGTTGTGTGATGTTCTTTATGATGATATGATATGTTATAGATGCAAATGATGATGCAACTGGTGTTTTATGATTCTATGATGCTTTGTGTATGATGCCTATGTGATGGATTTTACTATGCCAATGAAATGTAATTCCGATTTTGTACTTTTCTAATGCCAATGAATGATGCAATGAATGGATGTATGGAGACTTAAAGTTCGATGTGGTTATGATGTTTATATGATGATGATTATGGTGATTATGGTGATTATGCAATGATGATATAATAATGTATGATTCTATATGGTTTATGCTATGTGAGATGCATTTCGATTATGTAAATGATGTGTCATGATATGTGATGTTTATACTGATTATGTATGGATGTAATGATGATGGGATGATATATGGATGATGTTTTATAATATGTAAGATGAATTGTGATTATGTGATGCAAATGATTATGCTTAACTGAGTTTGCAATACTTCAAAACCTCTAGGGTCTTAAGCTTAAATGAGTGAATCTATCCAACTTCCAAGAGTTGTGGGAAGGTTGTTGTTAGTTGATTATTTGTTAAGTTAAGCTTCACAAAGCTTGACATATTTCCCAACTCCCTTGGAAATCTGAAGAGACTCACTCATTTAAGCTTAATGGACCACTTTCTTAATGCAACTATATGAAATAATTTTGATTATGTAAATGAGATGTGGTGCACGTCTTTTTGTGTTTTCTGATGTAAATATTATGATGTGACACATGGATGGATGAATGATGTGATAATGTTTCTAATGTATGCAAATGATGATGCAACTGATGTGTTTTCTATATGAGAATGATGTTTTTTTTCTTTGGTAATGTTAAGTGTACTCAATCCATTATGTCAGAGATAACATCATCGTGAAATTGTTGCAACTTTGGAAACCCTATAGATATAGATGCAAGATAACATGGATGCAATTTAACTTAACCATGCAAATCTAATATGTAGATGTTGTCATTTGTAATAGCCAATTTGTTGTGATTTTTATCATCATTGAACCTTTAAAATGTTGAAAGTGAGTACAAACATCAATGGTATATTTAGACCATGATGACCTAAGTACTACTTCTATGATTTTTTGATATTGCAAGTTAACACAAACATCTAAGTATAATTAAACCAAGATGACCTGAGTATTGCTTGCGTAAACAAACAAGAGTTAACCATTATCATATGAAAATTCAAAATGTCATTAGTGATACTTTGTAAAGCACGTCCCACGACAATTTGCACAGTAATAATGATCAACTCACAAACAACAGACAAAGAAAAATCATACTCCTTGGCTTCTCTAGTTCAATACATCATCAAGTTGCTCCAAAGATATGATAACAAAAACCAAAGTTCAATGATTGAACATTCATGCCATAGTGATAAAGCCTTGATTCATAAGGAACACCATCCATTTAAAGTTTTTTTTGATTTGGATGGTTGATGTGTTCATGTTTGTGTGATTGGTGTTCAATGTTGAGTTGTAATATGCTCATTGTTTTGGGTTGTTTTGTACTATTGTTGTTTGTTTGTTGGTTTAGCTCAAAGTTTATTGACCCCAGTGAGTTCAGTATTTTTCCCCCGGTCTGGGGTGAGACACGACCGCGATGCTAGGATATGTACATGAAAATTTCCACTGATAGGTAGATAGATGGAAAAAGTGAATGGCCGACATGCTCAAATAGATGGAAAAGCTAGTCTATCACAAATAGCACCTGTTGCCAGGTTTTCACTACTTGCTTTTATTGCACTTTTTCAGATTTTCAGATTTTCAGATTTTTTTGTTTTTTTTTATTTTTCATTTTTTTTGTATTTTTCTCTTCTTTTTTTAAATTTTTTTGGATTTTTAATCTTTTAAATTTTTTTTGTTGTTATCAAGATGCCTGTTTGTCAGGTTTTCATCAAGGCAACCATTTGTTTTAGGACATTTTCTAATGTTTTTTGTATTTTTCCAGGACTTTTTCTAATGCACTGGATGATTCAGGTGTAGAATTTCTTGAGATGTAAGCTATTGAGGGGTTCATAAAAAAAATCCACTTCTGGTGTGGACAACTAATATGCTCCTAATCTGAAGACTGATACAATAATTTTTGGATGTTGTGGTTGTGTTGCTAATATGTGGATGCCATTGATCTTAACACTATTAGCATTATTGTATTGAAGGTTGCATATGTCGAGGATATTGAGAAAATTGTTAAAGGAAGAGTTGCCAGTGGAACAGTGAAGATCATGAAGGTTTTTTGTTTTGTACGTTGAAGATCAGTTTTTGTGGACAAAAGGGTTTATTTATGAGAGTATCTAGTTCATCTACAAGAAGTTTCAGAGGTTCGTGTGAAGATTTGATTGTGCTATGAATAGTTGTGTTCTGACAATATTTTTATGGTTATGTCAGTGCTCCGATTAAAGTTTATGTGATTCTAGTAATTTTTTTTGTTGTAGATGATTCTTTGTTAGTTATTGTTGTTTGTGGATGCTTCTAGATCATTCTCTATTATTTTTGTACGTCCGCGTTGATCGGTGTGCTTGTGGTCAAAGATTTTTCTCATGTATGTTCAAGTTTTCATGTTCTTGGCTGACATGATGGTTGTAACGTGCTACAAATCCTTGAAGATTTAAATTTGAATGTTTGGCACGCTCGAGGACATTGTTTTGGGTCTCATCATAACATTAGCTGATGGTGTTTGATCCACATTGAAAATTTATTTGTAAATTTGGGCCGACATTGTAAATATGTTTTATATTTTTGGCTGACAAGGCTATTGATGTAATTTCATGTTGCAAATATATAAGAGTGATTGTTTGAGCGATGTTAGTGTGTGCATAAGAGAAAATGTATGCTAGAGAAAGTGCAGATGTGCGAATAGTGTTGAAATCATTTGATTGCAGAGTAGAGTGAGAAGATGTTTGAGCGAAGTGTGAAGAAGGTTTTATGTGCTTAACTAGAACTGTAATCAGGCTTGTGTAGAAGCTATTTTCTTAGTTCATACCCTATGGATCTAATCCGTACTATTGTGTATTGTTGGGTAGTGAGCTCTAGGAAATGTTCTTGAATGCATGTGCATTCCCATTATTTTTCATTATACTTTTAGTAGGGTATAATATTGTGGACTAACATCCACTGTGGTTTTTTGCCTAACAGGGTTTCCACGTAAAAAATCTTGGTGTTCTCTATGTTTCTGATGTGTTTTATTGTTCATTCATCAAATCTGAGATTAAGAAAAGTATGAAAAGTTTAATATTCTGTGACAATTGATTCACCCTCCTCTCAGTTGTCTATCCTTGTTTTGCCAACAATTTGTATCAGAGCAAGTTCCTCTAAAGAAGTTTAAAAGCTTGAGGTGATATGAGATGACATCATATAAGAAGGATAGTCCTAGATTCGATGGAACAAACTAATCATTGTGGAAAGCTAGGATGGAATGTCATTTGAGGTGTATTGGTGAACCCTTCTAGAAGATTACAAAGAATCCATATGTTATTCCTTAGAATGGTCCTTCCACTAATGATGAGATTAAAGAAGTTGAGAATAATGTTAGGGCTATGGAAGCTTTGTTGAGTGCTCTAACAAATTCGGAAATGACAAATGTGATAGGTTTGAAGACAACTCATGAGATGTGGATGAAGCTGTAAACTTTTTATGAAGGATATTTACATGTGAAGATGGATAAGCTACAAAGTTTGAAAGGAAAGTATGAAAATTTGAAGATGGGTGAAGATGAAAATATTTCTTCTTTTATGCAGAGAGTAACTGAACTAGTGTTGGGTATTAGATGTGTTGGTGGTACCCTAGATGAGAAAGAAATTGTAGCTAAAGTGCTCAGATCATTGCCTCCCTCCTACAAAGAAAAGGCTCATGCTATTGAAGAAACCAGATCATTGACGAATATGACAAGAGATACATTGATCGGTAAACTTGTTGCCTTTGAGTTGAGCGAATTTGGTGAATTTGTTCCCAAGACTGAATCTGAATTCAAGGCTACTATATTTGGAAGAAAGAAGCAAAGATATGATTTGGGAGAGTGTTCCAAAAAGTCATTCAAGTATGAGGAAGAAATGAAACAACTTGAAGATGAAGAAAGAGAAGTAGAAGAATTGGAAGCATTGATTATGAAGAAAGAAGGAAGAGGACAAAGTAAGTATAAAGGAAAGTTGCCTATTAAATGTTTTTCTTGCAGTAAAATAGGTATTTTTCCATCAAGGTGTCCTGAAAGAGTTCCTAGATCTAAGCCTTAAAAATATAGATTCTAAAAGAAATGTTACTATGCTGAAGGAGTGAAATATGATGAGTTTGATAAAGATAATGGAAATGAAGATGAATGGGTGTTCCTTGCTATCAAGGAAAATGGCTTAGTGGCTACTGAATCTGCTAAAGTTGAGAAAGCTCTTGCAGCCCAAATTGAAGAAAAGGATGAGTGGGTTATTGATAGCAAATGCTCACATCATATGACTGGTGAAAAAAGAAAATTTGTAAGTCTTGAGAAGTATGACAATGGGGTTTTAAGATTTGGAGATAACAATATTGGTGTGATTCGTGGCAGAGGATCTATTTGTCTTGGTGATTAGAATAACATTGATGATGTTCTTTATGTTGAGGGATTGAAGCAAAACTTGCTCAGTGTTGGATAGATGGTGGAAAAGGGTTATGATCTTCAGTTCAAAGATGGAAGATGTAGGATACTTGGAAGATCTGGAAAAGTAATTGCTTCAGGTAAAAAGATAGAAGGTAATATTTTTCACCTGAATGTTGCTAGTGAAAGTTGTTTAATTGCTCAAGTAGATGAAAGATGGTTATGGCATAGAAGGCTATGTCATGTGAATTTTGACAACAGTGTCAAAGTAAGCTCCACTCAAGCAGTAATAGATCTACCTAAGCTAGTGAAGCCTGCTTACACAAATTGCAAGGAATTTCAGATGGGAAAATAGACTAGAGTTTCTTTTCAGAGAAAACATCATTCAAATGGATTACTGGAGCTGGTACATATTAATCTATGTGGTCCCTCCAGAGTTATAATTCTTCATGGAGAAAGGTACTTTATGTTGCTTATTGATGATTATTCTAGGATGATATGGGTTTCTTTCTTAAGAGAAAAATGTGAAGCATTAGAAAAGTTCAAAAGTTTCAAAGCTATGGCAAAGAATGAGAAAGGTCTGAAAATCAAATGCTTAAGGTCAGACAGAGGTGGTGAGTTCACCTCCAGGGAGTTTAATTCTTTTTGTGAAGAGCATGGAATTAGAAGACAATTACCTGCTCCTCGAACCCCTCAACAGAATGGAGTTGTAGAGAGGAAGAACAAAATAATTCTAGATGCTACTAAAACAATGATGATAGAAGGAAATGTGCCTCACATCTATTGGAGTGAAGTTGTAAGCACTATTGTGTACACTTTGAACCGGGTAAATGTCAATGGTAATTTTGGTAAGACTCCTATTGAACTATGGTTTGGTTATAAGCCTACTATTAGATATTTCAAGATCTTTGGAAGGAAGTGTTATATCAAGAGAGATGAGGATATAGGAAAGTTTGATGCAAGAAGTGATGAAGGAATATTTCTAGGTTACTCTACTAAAAGCAAGGCCTATCGGTGCTATAACAAAAGATTGAGAAAAATGGTTGAGAGTGCAAATGTTAGAATTGATGAGGAATCTGCTAGATCATCTAGATATTATGGATATGATTCAGATGACCACGAAGACAACAAAAACAAAGGGAAGAATGCTCAAACATAGAATCAACTTCAAATTGTGTTATATGTTCTGGTAAATCAAGGTAGTCAGGAAGTAGAGACAAGTGCAAGTGTAGAAGAAGGAACATAAGAACCAGAAGTTCGAGAGAATCCTAAAACTCTAAGTTATGTAAAGCTAAATCATTCTGAAAATAAAATTATAGGAGACAAGAATAAAGGTGTTCAAACTAGAAGAAAGTTTGTAGAAGAGTATTGCTTGATTTCCAAGATTGAGCCTAACGATGTTAATGAAGCTTGCAATGATGAACATTGGATGGAAGCTATGAAGGAAGAACTAATGCAGATTGAAAAGAATGATACATGGATACTTTTTCCCAGATCTAAAAATAAAAATGTGATTGGTACCAAATGGGTCTTTCAAAATAAGCTGACTGAACAAGGTGAAGTGGTTCAGAATAAAGCAAGACTAGTATGTAAAGGGTCTTCACAAATGGAAGGTATTGATTTAAAAAAAAGATTTTCCCCTGTTGCCAGAATTGAAGCTGTAAGGTTATTTCTTGCTTATGTTTCATATAAGAACTATAAAGTCTATCAAATGGATGTCAAGTCATCTTTTTTGAATGGTGAGTTAGAAGAAGAAGTATATATTGAATAGCTGGATGGATTTCAACTGATTGATAAGGAAAACATGGTTTGTTGATTGAAGAAAGATCTATATGGACTCAAAAAAGCCCCCAGAGCCTAGTATGATAGACTGGACAAATACTTATTAAAGTTGGGATTCATTAAAGGTACTGTTGACAACAACTTGTATTTCAAATTGGATCATGACAAAGAGTTAATTATTGAGGTCTTTGTTGATGACATTATTTTTAGAGGAGATGATAATCTATGTATGAAGTTTGCTGATGAAATGAAGAATGAATTTGAGATGAGTATGATTGGAGAGATGAAGTTATTTCTGGGATTGCAAGTTACTCAGCTAGATAAGGAGATCTTCATATCTCAGTCCAAATATGTGAAAGATCCGCTAAAGAAGTTTGGCATGGATGACTCAAAACCTGTTGGTACTCCCATGGTAACCAGATGTAAGTTAACACAGAATGATGATTCTCCTAAGGAAAATAAAAAAATATACATGTCAATGATTGGTGGATTTCTCTACTTAACTCAGACCAAACCAGACATTATGAATGTTGTATGTATGGTTGCTAGATTTTAGGCTGATCCAAAAGAGTCTCATGTGACTGTTGTAAAGAGAATCTTCAGGTATTTGAAAGGAATGGTTGACTTTGGGCTTTGGTATCCTAAGGATGATGATATTACTTTGAATGCATACACTGATGTGGATTGGGAAGGAGATGTAGATGATAGGAAGAGTACTAGTGGTGGTGCCTTCTTTCTAGGGAAGAAGTTGGTGTATTGGTTGCGCAAAAAGTAGAATTCCATTTTTCTATCTACTACTAAGGCAGAGTATATTGTTGCTGCAAATAATTGTACCCAAGTGATGTGGATGAAATAGATGTTGAAAGATATCAGATAGTATATGATGAACCTATTGCCATATACTGTGACAACTCAAGTGCAATTAACATATCAAATAATTTGATGCTACACTCTAATACCAAGCATATATCAATCAAGTTTCACTTCTTGAGGGAAAAAGTGAATGAGAAAGAAGTCAGATTGGAGTATGTGCCTACCAAAGAACAAATTGCAGAAATTTTCACCAAGCCGTTGCCGACAGATACTTTTGAGTATCTCAGAGGGATGCTAGGGGTAATTACCCCTCCTGATATGAACTATAGATGCATTTATTTGCATCAATCTGTGTGCTTCATAGATATTTCCTTATCCAGATTGATGTTTTCATGGCTTCTACTCAGAGGGAGTAGTCAGATGTGTAGATATGTGGTTTAGATATTTTATGTGGGAAAGTAATGCATATCATTTCCATTGATGTCAAAGGGGGAGAAGAGAAATGTGAAAAATCCTTTAGGGAGAGAAGAGCAATTGAGGAGAAGAGTCAAAACCAAGGGGAGAGTAAATGCAGCTGTGTTGATGGTATTTTTCACATTATGTGTTGCCATCAATGCGAAAGGGAGAGATTGTTGGATGTTGTGGTTATGTTGCTGATATGTGGTTGTCATTGATGTCAACACTATTATCATTATTGTATTGAAGGTTTTATATGTTGAGGATATTGAGAAAATTGTTAAAGAGTTACAGGTTGCCAGTGGAATAGTGAAGATCATTAAGGTGTTTTGTTTTGTACATTGAAGATCAGTTGTTATGGACAAAAGGGTTTATTTCTGAGAGTATCTAGTTCATCTACTAGAATTTTCATAGGTTTGCGTGTATATTTGATTGTGCTATGAACAGTTGTGTTTTGACAGTATTTATGTGGGTTATGTTAGTGTTCCTAATTGAAATTTATGTGATTCTAGTAATTTATGTTGTTGTGGATGATTCTTTGTTAGTTCTTGTTGTTTGTGGATACTTCTAGACCATTTTTTATTCTTGTTGTACATCCGTGTTTATTTGTGTGCTCATGGTCAAAAAAATTTCTCGTGTATGTTTAGTTTTTCATGTACTTGGCCGACATGATGGTTGTAACATGTTGCAGATCCTTGAAGATTTAAATTTGAATATTTGGTGCACTCAAGGACATTGTTTTGGGTCTCATCATAATATTAGCTAACTGTGTTTGATCCACATTGAAAATTTATTTGCAAATTTGGGCCGACATTGTAAATATATTTTATAGTTTTGGTTGACAAGGCTGTTGATGTAATTTCATGTTGCAGATATATAAGAGAATTTTTTTGAGTTAAGTTAGTGTGTGCATAAGAGTGAATGTATGCCAAAGAAATTGTAGATGTACGAATAGTGTTCAAATCATTTGATTGCAAAGCATAGTGAGAAGAAGTTTGAGTGAAGTGTGAAGAAGGTTTTCTGCAGTGCTTAACATGAACTATAATTAGGCTTGTATAGAAGCTATTTTCTCAGTTCATACCTTGTGGATCTAATCTGTACTATTGTGTATTATTGGGCAGTGAGCTCTATGCAGTGTTTCTGAATGCATGTGCATTCCCATTATTTTTCATTATACTTTTAACAGGGTATAATATTGTGGACTAACATCCACTGTGGTTTTTCCCTTAATAGGGTTTCCACGTAAAAAATATTAGTGTTCTCTATGTTTCTGATGTGTTTTATTATTCATTCATCAAATATGAGATTAATTTAAGTAAAGTATTAAAATTTTAATATTCAGTGACAACTGATTCACCCCCCCTCTCAGTTGTATATCCTTGTTTTTCCAACAATAACAAAGGGACCTAGCCAGTTTGGTTCAAATTTCCCCTTCTCTTGATCTTGTTGGTTACGGGGGTTCTCTTTTAGGACTAAATAACCCACCTGAAATGTTCTAGGCTTTACTCTGTGATTGTAACTTCTAGATATCCTCTTTTGATAGGCTTTTAGGTGATCCACTGCATGTTGATGATGCTCATCCAATAGTTCCAATTCTTGTAACCTGGACACTCTGTAATGCTCATCTAAAATGACCCCCTTTAGTGAAACTCAAAGTGATGATAGCTCAACCTCAATAGGTAGAATGGATTTTGATCCATAGAAGAGGGAATATGGTGTGGCTCCTATTGGGGTGCATATATTGGTTCTGTAAGCCCATAAAGCAAGGTTCAATTGAACATGCCAATCATCTCCAGCCTTGTTGATGGTTTTCTTGAAGATTTTCAAGATAGTCTTGTTTGAGGCCTCTACTTGGCCATTTCCTTGGGGATAGTATGGTGTAGAAAACTGATGTTATATATGGAACCTCTCATAGAGTTCTTAGACATCCTTATTTTTGAATGGTCTACTGTTGTCTGTGATAATGGATTGAGGGATGTCATATCAACAGATGATATAATTCAGGATGAATGATGAGATTTTCTTTCCTTTGATGGTGGTTAGGGGAACTGCTTCAATCCACTTTGTGAATTATTCCATGGCTTTGATGATAAACTTGTGTCCGTTAGATGAAGATGGATGAATCTTTCCTACAAGGTCCAATCCCCACTGACAAAAAGGCCATGTTGATGTCAAATGTTGCAACTCTTGTGTCGGTGCATGTATAGTGTTTCGATGGATTTGAAATTTTGTGCACCTTTTGACATATTAGAATGAATGCTTCTCCATATTTGGCCAATAATACCCCAAACGTAGGATTTTCTTAGCTAAAGTTAGGCCACGTGAATGTGTGCCACAAATACCATCATGGAGCTCACGTAAAGCGGTTTTAGATTCATTATTTTCTAGACACCAAAGGAGAGTACCATCAAAACCTTGGCAGTAAAGTACATCAACGATTAAGGTATGTCAAGCTGCTTGTCGAATAAGGTTTCATTTTGGTTCTGGGATAAATCAGGTGGTAGGGTATTGTCTCTGAGATAAGTGTAGATTTTCTCATAGATGGAGGCATCAAACTCAGCTAGATGGTAGATGACTTGGGATTTTGGGTTGTCATAGGATGGGTTGAACACTTGTTCCACCATGAACTCATAACATGCTTGTTTTCCAGGTATCTACAAGAGAGAGGCAATGATTTCCATGTCATCAACAACTTTGTTGTCGCCTCTAGGAATCTACTCAAATTTTATCTCCACAAAGTACTTTTTGAAGTCAACCATTCTTTTATATGGCATTAATTTGTCATATTTTGTTTGGTAATCATCGTTCACCTGGTTAATAACTAGCTGAGAATCACCATAGACATGTAACTTTGTGATCTTCCACTCAACTGCTACTTTGATTCCAATGATCAATGCTTCGTATTCAGATGTTTTATTGGTGCAAGGAAACATTAGTTTGTAGGATTTGGGAATGGTATGTCCTCATGGCGAGTTAAATAAGATTCCTCCACCTGATCCATGTTGTGTAGAAGAGCCATCAAAGTACAACATCCATTTTTGTGTAGATATTGTAAGGACATCAACATCTAAAAATTCAATATTCAATGGATTATTGTCTTACAATGGTGCTTTAGCTAGTTGATTTGTTATGGCTTGACCCTTGATGGATTTTCTATCCATGTACTATATGTCAAAATCACTCAATATCATGACCCACTTGGCTAGTCTTCTTGTTAGGGAAGCTTTGTTGAGTAAATACATTAATGGATCAATTTTAGCGATGAGTTTGATGGTGTGAGTTAGCATGTAATGTCTAAGTTGTTGGGTAGAAAATACTACCGCCAAATAGGGTTTCTCAATGAAGGTGTAATTAATCTCATAACCATTCAAGGTCCTGTTGATATAATAAATTTCCCTATCCTTTCCTGCAGAATCTTCTTATGCCAATAAATCTCCCAAAGATATCTCATTTGTTGCAATATAGAGTAGCAATGGATTTCCTTTAGTTGGTGTTACTAGTATTGGTGGTTACATCAGATATTGTTTGAGTTGATTCAAGGTGGCTTCACATTTCTCATCCCACTTGAAGAGACATTCTTGTGTAGTA
This sequence comes from Sequoia sempervirens, assembly GCA_007258455.2. Taxonomy (NCBI): domain Eukaryota; kingdom Viridiplantae; phylum Streptophyta; class Pinopsida; order Cupressales; family Cupressaceae; genus Sequoia; species Sequoia sempervirens. Next base: position 86,055 of record VDFB02061695.1, on the reverse strand, counting down.
AGTGGTTGAAAGGGTGAGTTTTATCAGCCAGTTGCACGATGAACCTCCTAATGGATTGAAATCTTCCTTGCAAAGATTTGAGTTGACTATTTTTTTTAGGAGGAAGCATCTCCATGATGGCTTTAACTTTTGTAGGAGACACCTCAATACCTTTAGCCAATACAATATACCACCAAAGCTTAGCTGATGTTATGCTGAATACACATTTCTTGGGGTTCAACCTCACATTGAATTTATCTAGTCTAGTGAAGATCTTGTCTAAAATTTCTAGATGTCCCTCTCTATTGAATGATTTCGCCAATAAGTCATCTACATAGTCTTCCATAAAATTGTGCATCATGTCATGGAATATGGTGGTCATTGCTCTTTGATATGTGGCTCCAACATTTTTCAACCCAAAAGGGATTACATTCCAAGAGAAAGTGCCCCAAGGACATGTGAAGGTTGTTTTTTCTTGATCTTCAAGTGCTATCTTTATCTGATTATACCTTGAAAATCCATCCATAAGTGATAAAATTTTGTGTCTAGTAGTCGAGTATACTATGATGTCGATGTTAGGTAGAGGAAAATCATCTTTTGGGTAAGCTTTGTTAAGATCCCTAAAGTTTGTGCATATCCTGATGCTTTTGTCAGGTTTTGAGACTGGCACAATGTTTGATATCCATTCTGAATAGTCAATAGGTTTGATAAATCCCATGTCCAATAGCTTCTTTAATTTAGCTTTTACCAAGAGGGTGATATGAGGTTGCATTTTTCTCAAATTTTGCTTTACGAGTTTTACACTAGGTGGTAGTGATAAATGATGCATGATGAGTTCTGGATCTATGCATGGCATGTTAGCATAATACCAAGCAAAGTTGATATGCCTCTCTTCAAAGAATTTAGTGAAATAGGGTTTGTCCTTCTTTGTCATGGATGTCGCTAGATGTAGGGTCTTCACTATTTCATTTGTGCCAACATTGATGGACTGTGTAGGCTCAATTAGCACTGACGATCTCTCCTGATAGTGCTCAGGGAGAGTATCAAATCTTTCATCTCTCAGTGCCTCGGAGAGGTTTTCACCTTGAGATTCACTCTTTGTTTTTAATTTTTCTTGATCTAATAGTTTCATTAGATGGTTTTCACCATTAGATATGCTTTTGGTATTCATTTTGTAGTTGGAAGATTTGGAACTCCCCTTGTTTGAAGTTCCGTTATGAGATTCAATGATGGAACGTGTTTTAGGGTTATCAGAACAGAGGAAGTTAACGATAGCGTCATCATTCGAAAAGGTGGGTAGATCAAACAATTCAGATTGGTCCCAGTCAATCAATTCAGGGTGTACTAATGGCATGGAATTGTCGGGTTGGTTGAGGTCAAAAGGGGTAAGCATCATGATGGAAATGTCATCAAAATGTCCAATGGAAATATCGAGGTCTAAGATGTTACTCTCTTCTGAAGTATCTATCTTGCTAGAAGAATGATCGTCTTCACTTGAGTCATCGATATTCTATGATCCAATTTCAAGTGGTTGATAACTCAAGCTCTGTCCCTCCGTATGTGTTGGTGTATAATTTTGTACCACATCAATCTCCTTATTGTGACAAAACTCTTCAAAGAGGGAATCCCATTCATATTCATTGGAGTTTGTTTCAAAACTATCTCTCAATTGAAGGATTCTCTCGACAACTTGTTGTTTGGTTTCTTCTTTTGCTCGTTCCCTGTACCCTAGTCTCATCTTGTCCTTATAATTCATTGTGATGGGTTGTATCAGTTCTATGATGTTGTCTTATCTTTTACCAATAGGACCTTTTCCCTCATATCCCATCTTTTCTAGGATTGTCTTGCCTTTTCCATACTACTCTATTAGTACATTTGAAGTGGATGCTTGTGATTGCTCTTCATCCTTGTACAACCAATTCAAAACCTCCTTGTCTTCTGATTCATCCACTAAGATGCCTACTCTTACAAATTTTGCATCAAAGAGTGTGGTTGGTTGTGATGATTGTTGTCTTGATGTTGATGGTTGTCCATATGACTTAGGAGAAGATGAGAGTTGTGATAAACACAAGGATTACTCAAATGAGTACTCCCCCATGCCTTTATCTTTCAGTTGGATCTTTTCAACCTATTTTGATAAGGCAATGAGTTGAATTTTGTGATTCGATGGAGTAGACTCTTTGATACCCTCATCTCTTGATTGGTCCTTTTTATCTAGCCACTGAGATAAGGAATTTAGTTGTTTTTCACTATTCGATGAACCAAGAGTTGTAGCTACCTTTTTGTGTGGTACAAAAGTGTCCTAGGTTATTATGAGTGTGTTAAAGTATTGGGGATTGTTGGAATTAGCAGCAATAGTGATCTCTTGTCTGTTAAAAGGAAATTTCAAACACTAGCGATATGTAGACGGTACAACTTGCATCTCATGGATCCATGAACATCCCAAGAGTATGTTGTATGTCAATTCTTTGTCCAACACTTGACATACTATATCTTTGACAACTAGTCCTACTTGAATTGGTAGGACAATTAATCCTTGGGGGGATCTTTCTTCATCATCATATGCTTTTATTGTGATTTTCCTTTTGGGATTGATAGCATTTTCAAAATATTCGAGTGCACGAACAAGTTTTAGAATGCATATATTTAAGCTAGCTCCTCCATCTATTAGAATGTGTTTTACATGGTGTTTGTGGATTAAGACCTTGATGTGGAGAGTAGCATTGTGCGGATGGATGATGGATACATTGTCATGTTCAAAAAATGATAGGAAGTGCAGTGCAGTCAAATGTCCCACTATAGTTTGGAATTGGAAAACTTCCAGATTGTTTGGTATTGTGGTGGCGACTAGAGCTTGTTCCAAGATTTCCTTGTGAGTGTGTGAAATCTTGAGAATCTATAATATGGATATTTGAGTGGGTATCTTCTGCAACTGATCAACGATGTTATATTGATTTGTAGGGACAACAATAGTTTCTTTGGATGTGGAAGGGGTAGCTCCTTTCAATGTTACCTTGGCTTGTCCTATTGTGATTGCATTGATCAGTGAATTGTCTTGTTTCTCTCTGATTTTGATGAAATTAATGTGATTGTCATTCACAACAATATTGGTGATCAGATATATTGGCACAAGGTCATTGATTTTATGTGAGGTGGTGTTGATATCGTGGTGATGATTTTAAGTTGCAATGATGTTGTCATTTATTGGGTCATCAATTGTAGTAAGGTCTGGTTTGTCATGGGTTTGATCATCAACCACCTCAATATGGAGAATAGTGGTGTCATAAACATAGTTCATGTTTTTTCCTTTGGTGTTTGATGATGAGGACTCCCCATTTTCATATTTTGGTAGAGGGTTCTTGAACGCTCCATGATCATTGTTTGTTTGGAGTCCTACAAATATGGTCTTGTTGTCAATCCAGTCTTGTATCAAGTGTTTCAATTGCATGCAGTCATTGGTTTTATGCCCTTTGTTTCGATGAAAGTCACAGAAATGTGCATCATTCCACTATGGAGGCTTAACTTGTGGCTCCCAATTTCTTGCTTCAGGTAATGTTATGACTTTAGCTTCAAGAAGTTCCTTTAATGCTGATTCTGATGATTGTCCCAAAGGTGTGAACCTTCTTTGATTGGAGGATGTGTGATATGATGGTGTTCTTGATCCAGCATTACCTTGATTGTTGCTTTGGTTGACATTTTGGTTGTTTTTTTGGTTGCTAGGTGGATTATTGTTTTGATTAGTTTTGGTGGCTGCTGCTATCAATTTGAATACAGGTTTTGTATTTTGGTTTTCAACTATGTCATCATTATTACCCATGTTGTTGTTTCATTTCCAAAACTTTTGTTTGCCACCGCTGTTGTAGTTGTTAGAGGAGTTTGATGTGTTGTCATTGGAAAGTTTTATGACTCCTCTTTTGACCAAAGCTTCTTCAATTTTAATACCATTTTCAATCAATTTTTTGAATGCGGGTCGACATTGTAATTTCAACCTGTAGCTCATCTCATCATTTAGGTTATCAATAAAGATTCCCATATTTTCTATTTTAGGTATGGGATGAGAATATCTTGCAAATAACCTTCTCCATTTTTGCAAGAATACGAGGAACGATTCACCCTTTTTCTGTTTCAAGTTACAAAGGTCCTTCATTGTTATGTCATGTTGAATCTTATAAGAATATTGAGTGATGAATTTGCTTACCAATTCTTCAAAGGTTTTGATTGGTGGTGCGAGTTTGGAAAACCATTCAAGGAATTTTCCACCTAAACTTCTTGGGAACAACCTCATCAAATAAGTTTCTTCATGAGGAAATTCAAGACTCATGGTTCTAAATTCCCTCACATGATCAATTAGATCTATTTTCCCATTGTATTTGTCATACTTTGGGAATTCACAATGTTTGGGAAAGGGATTATATGGATATCTTGATCAAAAGGATATGGAAAAATGTCTTGGATCAAGTATCATTTTGAGGTTCCCCTTTGCATGTTAAGAATTTGTTGTTGAAGGTTCTTCATTTGATGAGTTAGGGCAACCGCTTGTTCTATTTATTTTTTAGGTTGTTTGGGAGGTGCTTTCAATTGATTCACATCAAAATCATCAGGCAATTTGACACCTTGTTTAGCTAGCATAAGGAGGTATTTTTCCCCATTTCTTTTGAAAATATTTTCTAAGCACTTGTGGAAATTCGGATCTTGTTCAACATGTTAGATATCTTCCTCGGTTATTTCTTCCCCCTCATTGTTGTGAATTCCATGGAAAGGATTTTCTTCAGCTTTAGCCATGGTGTTTTGCATTTCACTATTTTGAGTTTCAATGTTTTGAGTCTCGATGTTTGGATTTTCGATGCTTTGAGTTTCAATGTTTTGCGTTTGGATGTTTTATGTTTCCAGTTCTTTTTCCTTGAGTTTTTGTTTTTGCAACCTTGTTTGAATGGACATACATGTGTTATACTTTTACCAAACTTTGATCTTGGTTTGGAAAAGTGCCAAGGATTACAACTAAGTCAAATAGAATGACAAATTCTATTGATGAGACTAAGTTTGATTTGATTATATAGCTTCATTTCGTGATGAGAGGATGATAGATCTTGATGATGAAACTAGGCTTAACAATCAAAGATATGATAGGTTTGATGATTTAGGCACTTTGAGATGTTAGATCTAAGTTTAGATTTGGAGAATTCCACTTGTAGAGGACAATTTTAACAAATTTAGACTCTGTTGTACTTAAGGAATGATTATAGATTGGAAAAGATTTTGAATTCTAGTTCAAACTGTGAAATAGGGGATAAATTCAACTCTCAGGTTTTGCATTTAATGGATGCGCTAAAAGATTTGATAGATGCGTTAAAACAAAGGATGGATGCACCAAAAAATTCCACAAATGTGCTATAAGATTGCCTAAACACGCTGGAATAAAGGGTTGATGCGCTAAAATATGTAGTGTATGTGCTATAACAGAGGGTAAATGCACTGGTATATTGCACAGATGTGCTATAAGACTTCCTAGATCCGCTAAAATAGAGGGTTGATGTGCTAAAATATGCAGTGTATGTGTGATAATAGAGGGTAAATATGTTGGTATATTGCACAGGTGCGCTATAAGACTACCTGGATGCACTAAAACAGAGAATGAATGTGCTGGAAGATTACAAAAATGCACTATAACAACAGTCAGATGTGCTACAAGATTGCACAGATGCGCTATAACAACAATTGGATGTGTTGAACTAGAAAGATTTCATAGTTTCTTGCAAGTTTGTTTGATTTTTATGATTTTCTAGTCAAAGAATTGGTCGTTTCAATGGATGTTTTTTGAATCAAGGTTTTCACTTCAAATGTATGATGTTTTATTTGAATTTTTTTTAAAAACGCATGGGTAAAACACATCAAACATGTACAACTTAAGGTTGTGTAGGATAATATTCACTGGATTCCCACTTGGATTTTACTCCAGTTGCACCTACTTTTAGCAGATGATTAGATGCTTGAACCCACGAGCTCCCCTCCACGTCACTCACTTCTCAGGACAGCCAAGCATCAATACCCATGAATCTCCCATGGCATATTTCTCATCTCTACTAAAAGCTGCAAAAATGTGGGATGACTTTAGAATGACCGTTCTTGCGCTAGTAAATAGAATAATGATTTTGGCCTTGCTACAACAAAGGGTTCTAGAATAGGCATTTTTTTCATGGGGGATCATCCATAAAACAAGAGACCATTGTTGCACTTCTTGTCAGAACAATCCTCGTGACACTTGAACTCTCCTCAAGTACCCACATTTATATCCCAATTGGAAGTTGTTTGGCTTTAGCGTGTTACCGGTTGGGTTGTTCCCTTGGGTGATTAATTTTTCCCACAAGGCAAGCACTTATGATAAAACAAAATAAAAATGAATGGGTCTATATTTTTGATCACCTAGTTAAGGGGAGAGCATATTCCTACCATTCATCAAGCACAAAAGACATGGTGTTCTTTATCCTTCTAATTAAGCTAGATGCCTATCTTAACCAAAAGAAAGCATTAAATAACTCCAGCCCCTGCATAAATCATCAATATTTTGATAAGATTGTCTTTGACCAACGTATAAAAGTGCCTACAAGCAGAAAAAACCAATTGGTTCTTGGATTTTTAAGATTTTGTAAATTTAACCAAATGAGCTAAAAAAGACAACCAATGCACTAAAAGATCATTCCAATGCACTAAAAAAACTACCCTATGCGCTATAAAAAACTACTCAATGTGCTAAAAGAATAACCCAATGCATTATAACAAATACTGAATGTGCTAAAGGAAAGACCGAATGCACTAAAATACTCCCTATCTGCGCTAAAACATTTGGTGCATGTGCTGAAAGGACTGCGTATGTGCCTAACAGACCCCAGATGCGTTGAAATATTGGTCGGATGTACCAAAACAAAAGTCATATGTACCGAAATATTTGTTAGATGCACTGAAAGAACTCACGATTGTGCTAAAATGTCACATCCAATCTTTTCACAAGAACTTTTCAGGAAAATTTGTTAAAAATGGGGTATTTCCCAATGGTGGGTGCCAATTTATGTGTGTGTGAAATGTGAGAGATTTAGTAAATCAACACAAACACCAATGATGTGTAATATATTAGAGATTTGAATCAAAGAAACTACTTTAAATTGCAGCTAAACAAATCTTTAAAAACGTTCCATTGTTCTCTATTCTCAAGGATTTATTAAACCATATTGGCTCTCATATTTTATATATGCACTATGGTTGTTAAATGACAACTTTAGAAATGAGATTCTCTTTAAGAATGCAAGAAATCTAAGTTCCTACATGAAAATATATGATGAAAGCCATGATGCAATCATAATGAAGATATTGAAAAATATGGATAATGTTGCTAACTTATGTGATGCAAATGCTATGATAAGAAGCTTAAATGATTCTGCATATCTTCAAATAACCATTGATATGATTATTTAAAATGAAACTATAAAGCAAAACATGATTCTAAGTTAACATGATGCTACAATGCAAACTTGTTAAATTTCTAAACAATGTTATAAGACTCCAAATGCTCCAATGCTCCAAAGTTATTCCTACATGATAACTCTACTCAAATGTGAGATGCAAAATACTATGACAAAGGGTTGTATTTATAGGCTTTTCCAAGCATCTTGTGATGTGGCAGCGATCGACGATTCAGATTCAAACAAGAGGGATGAACAGTGGAGATGGAGAGAATCAAGAAGAATGTTCCCTTGACCAAAGACAACATGCCAAATGGATGGAGGAATAAAGTGTGAGAAAAAGACCATGTGTTTGAAATTTTGTTGAAGAAGTGTGTGAGGAATAAGCCATGTGTTTGAAAATTTGTTGAAGATAATTCTAATTAAAAATTAGAATTATTTAATTTCATGTGACCCTAGTGAGGTGGCATGGAAAGTTATAGACATGTGCTTGAATTCCAAATTCAGGATTAGTGAGAATTAATTAAATAAAACAAACTATAGAAATTTGTTTATTTAGTTAAATTAGAGGAATGTGATTTTAAATTTAGAGAATTAGAAGATATGAAGTATATAAATAAATTGAGAATTTATTTATAAGTAGTTGAAATATTAATTAAATAACTAGTATTAAATAATTAAATGTCTTGACCATTTTAGGTGTATATAGTTTTCATTTCTTATGTGCCTATGTGATCAATTTTTTAAATTTTATACTCTCATTCACTAGTAAATTTTATTAGAAATATTGCTCTACAATCGTACTTTTTGGAACTTGTAATGCCCATAAATTTATTTGAACTATACGTTTTTTGAAGTGATTTTTTAAATTTGTACTTGTTAGTGTAGTTCATTTGTTTTTTATTCTATTGAAATATTGTACCTTCAACATGTTTATGGTCCATTTTGGGATTTGTAAAACTTAAATTTTGTATTGTACATACATTGAAATAAAGTGTCAAATTTTATCTTTTTTTAGTTCATTGTATTAATTAGTAACAAGGGGTTACACTTATGTCTTCTTAGTTTCTATGCTGTTGCACCATCTTTCTATATTATGGATCAATTGAGAATTCCTCTTCTTACACCATATTATTCTTTTAAATAGAAATCTAAAATATTAATTTTGTTGAGAACTAAAGGATTATTTATAATACCTATGGATATAGAGATAGTAGCTATAAAAATATTAAGTGAGAAATAGATGTGATGACACCTATGGGTTTCTATGTTTGATTGTATCTCTGTGATTACTCTTTTAGATTAGGTCCCTAAATTAACCTAATGATATTTAGAGTAAGTTATCAAAATGTTTTAGGCAAAAAGATGCTATCATAGGTCAAATCTTGGAGATTGAACTTATCAATCATAATCCATGTTTTTTTTACACTATTTAGAACTTCTTCACATAGCTGAAATTTTTGATATTGCAATTGAAGCAATGTGAGAGTAAGAAATAATATTCTCAATTTATTATTAGTATTCTCTCTAAACTTGGTTTATGTTAATTAGTTTATATTTATCATGCCACTAAGGGTTCCCTTGGGGATATATTCACTATACCATCTCGTAATAACTATGCTACTACACTCATTAGGGAGGAGGATAATCCCATGCATATGAGTACTCAAAAATATTTTAAAATTCACACTCCTTAGTTGCAAACTAGGAAACAAAAGAATAGAAGGTTTATAACATAATGGGAAATCAACAAAAAAATAAGGATGGAAAGGAGAAAACACATAAAATGGTTAAAAAACTTCCATTGCTTCAAAATTAGCATATAAAACCTCTTCAAAAGGTGAAACGCATAAGAAAATATCAAATTTTTATATTATAAGATATTTAGTCATGATAATCATAAATGAATGAATAAAAAGATTGATTACTTGACACATTCTTGAGAAGAATATAATCACCTTTCCCTATTCAATCAAATATATTTCATCAAATAAGGGTCCTCTAAAACAAAAATAGTAAGGGAAAGGAAATAACACAATGAGTTTGTATTAGTTGCATCTCCACCTTCCACTTGTATAATTGATTCTAGTGTTCACACCATATGGCTTTGCCAGATGATGTCTTCATACCTTTGCATCCTTATTTTATGCTACATATATTGATGGGCTATGACACTCTAATTGAGGTATGCATGAGAGGGTATGTTGGCTTGGGTGAAGCGAAATTTAATTTTCTTTATTTCCCTCACTATTAAATAATCTCATTTTAATTTACTAGATCACTCGCATCAATTCTTGTAAATGCATTGAGTTCTTTCCTATTTCACTGGTTATCCAGGAAGCACATAGTGGTTCTATAGTGGTAGTTGGGAGAGTAGATAGTTAGTATTGATTATACCCTTTTATCATTTTATTCCTAATTCTCCTTTGACCATACCTCTCACTCATTACAATGAGGTAAAAAAGTTGTGGCATGCAAACTTTGGACATTTGAATTACTACTACCTATAGTATCTAAGCAAATAAAACATGGTTACAGGGTTACCTTGAGTTTTCTTTTTGATGGAGTTTGTTTTTTATTATAGGTAAAGCAAGTTTTGAAGGGGACTTGAAACCCATTACAAAAATAACCACTACTTAAAAGATAAGCAAAACTAGAAGAAGCAACCAACCATCAGCGAAAAAAAGCCAACAACAAGCCAAAAAGTGGGACAAAAACAACAAGCAACTATAGGTTCTTCAAAATATCAGCCACTTCCAAATCACTAACAATGATCTTTTGGTGCATATTTATAACTTCAGAAACCTCTTTGAAAGGGATCCTAGTCTTATTTTTGGTCTTGTTACGAGTTCGAGTGCAAGGACCCTTCTCACTATTTCCATCATTCTAAGCACTTGGGAAATCCACCGTACCGCATGCAGCTTCTTTCAAACCTAATGAACCCCCCATCCATTGCTTAGCTTTCTCATTCATAAACTACAATCCCTCAGCTTCATTACACATTGTGATCTTACTAACATTAACTACCTTTTCCAAATTCTAGTAGGCTCTTTCCATTTTGTCTTCAAGTACCACAATTCTAAATTTAAACTTGTTCTTCATCTTTAACATTTCATTAGTGACAATTTTCAAAGAATCCACCAATTGATTAACTTGGTCTTGGATAGAAGGCTCCTTAGAGGAAGAGGACACCCTAACATTATTTATTAGAGAATGAACCTTTACGTTAGTAAGGTTCAGTTCATTAAAAGACCATTTTAACAACCTAAAAAAATAAGAGAACTATCTTTCACCAATCCAAGCATATTAGGAAAGTCCTCTTTATTACAATTAAAACAATCCATGTCAACAACCACCTCCTCTAGAGAAGCTCTAGTAGCCTCATTCAAGCAGACCTCCTTCCCTTTATTACCATCCTCAGGAACCTTTATTTTACACACTGACCTCTTAATCTCATCAACCACATTCACAACCTACTTATGCACCTTCTCATTCTCCAAACCAACCTCACCTTGTAGAGTCTCATTATTAGGAACATAGTTAGAACTAATCATATCCTCCTAGATCAAGCTCGCTTTCCCCTTAACCTTCTTCTAAAAATTACCCTCCTTCAAGCACAACTTCCTCTTTCTCCCATACATAGGGGAGTCCACATCCTTATCCCATGCATTAGACTCCACCACTTTCTTCTTATCTAGGAAAGAACACCACTCTTGAAATTCAATTTCTTACCCACCGGAGGCAAACCTAGTTTCATATTTCAGGTCAACTTTCTTATGGTAGCCCTTAGAAATCATCTTAGGTTTATTAGGGACAGTATAAGGCTTGGCATAGTCCATTATAAGGAGGATTAATCCCTCATGTAACACAGGGTTCCTGGGGTTTCTTTTGTGATCACAAATGCCATTTTCCAGAGAAGCAAGAAGATAAAAGGGGAAAAAAACCCTTTTCCTATGCCTAAAATGGTTCAATAGGACAAAATGGTAACCAAAAAGAATTGAAAAGTTGTCATCAAGAGTAAAATACCTCATTATTTCTTCAACCACATCACCCCAGATTGCCTTGATGGAGTTGTAAGCGTAACCACCACATTTCACCCTCATCAATTGAGTCCTTTCATCATGTTTGAAGAAAATGTCCAAAGCGGCACTTGACTCCTTATCCCTATAGACTTTCCTTCCCTTAGTAGCCAAACTCATAATATTAGCGATGAATTCTTCCGTGATATTGAATTCCAACCCAAATATCTACAAGACTCTGTTATTCCAACCTTTTACAAAGGCCTATGACACCTTTGATTCAAACCCATGAAGATGTTCCATATAGGGAATCAAACCCCTAGCCTACAACAACTCCCAAAACTTCTTATTACTCTTTGCAGAGTCACAAGAGATCAATCAGCTCGATTCCTTTTGCCACCCATGGAAACAACATAGAGAAACCACAATAGTTTCAATAATTTACAAAGAATTATAAGAAGCATGGAGATAATGAAATATTTACAAATACCCACAATCTGTGTGGGATAAGTGAAGTCATAGGAGGAAATTATTAATATTGAATGTAGATCCTTACAGACCTTTGCCACATGATTAAACCGCAAGGAAAATCCATTTAGAGGATCACACATGGATTTGATATACCACATAATTAAAAACATGTGACTAAACCAAATAATGACGGGAACCCCTTTCCTCAACGTTATTGAATATCATGATTTAAAATTGAAAGGACTTCAATGGGGAGGGGGTCATTCCCATCCCATACCAAATAATCATTAACTCCATAGTTAGCAATTTTATCCGCAACAAAATTTCCCTCCCTATTTTTGATGGAGTTTGTTAGGGTTGCATCCTAAGAAAATATTCTAAAGAAAATTTTAACAAGGGAAGATCACGGAGCTAGCTACTCAAATAGTAGAGTTGATTCAAAGTGACATATATTGCATTTTTGAATCCCTTGTTCAACAAGGTTGGATACACATTGACCTTCATTGATGAAATTTCTAGATATACATTGATTTAATTCCTTTGGCAAGAGGATAAGTTATTTGAGCTTTTTTAGGAATCCAAATTACTTATGTAGAAACAAACAAGTAAATCCATCATTTTGAGTAGTTTTATACTTTAGAAGGGATTTATTTAATATAGAGCTCCATATAATTCTCAATAGAACATTGTGGTAGAGTGTAAGAACATATCTTTAAAGGAAATGACCAACTAGAAGATTCACTTTAAATCTCTTGCACCAACATATTAAGTAGAGGCTATTAACTCTAAGAGTTATATCTTAAACCACATTCCTCACAAAAACTTGATGTTAGTCACTCCATTTAAAGCTTAAAGAAGTTAGAAACCCATAATAAAATAGTTTAGGGCTTTTGGTTCTCTAATGTGGGCCCAATTTCTAACAAGGAAATATAGGGTTGTGGACCCACAAAGTAAGCCTTACATTGTTGTGGGCTATCATGAAGTGTTAAGGCATGTTGGCTTCTCATTCTATTACTAAAATAATGTGATTTGCCTTCTATTTTATTTTCTTTTTGTTTTTTGTTTTTAAATCCTAGAAGATTCTATTAGTCTCTAAAATATATTTTGGGCACATAATTTAAATTAAAAATAGAATACATGAAAATAACAATATTTGAGTGTGATTTAGTTTTAGCTTAGGAGACAACAATTTTTTCTATTCTTATTTTTAGCTATGAGTGTTTTTAGGTTCTTGTGCTAAGGACTGTGATTTTATTGAAGTTTTAAATGCGCGGTTAAGATTGTTTTAAGGGAAAAATTTACTTACTATGATATGAATTTTAACAACCACTAGTGTCCTTGGATCTACTCTTGTAATTATGATTTCTTATGACAATGGTTACCAACCTCATGAGCATCTACAATTTTTGAACATTTGTTAATTGCAATTTAATGAGAAAAGATTTACATGAAAAAGTTGTTACAAGTACATAAATCTCTTTAATTAGATTTGACATTATTTTGAAAAGGGATAGAACTTTGATCTCAAAAGGAAAAATCACTTAAAATGGTTCCCTAAAAGAATGCATTCACCTAGTATGTTGGGGTCCCTCAAAAAAAAAAACAAAAAATTATTGACATTAAGGAATGGTGTAGACCAATGTTTTCATGCTAGTTAGCCATTAAAAATTTTATCATTCAAATTTAATAGTAAACTTACATAGAAAATTTTTTTTTTTTCTCATTTATAATTATTTTTTATCGTTGACATTGGTATTAAGTGCATATTCATTCATGGGGTTCTTGATGCAAGTGGGACTCCCAAATGCATGTCGAAACCCACAAATCACAAACAATTGCTCAAGACATCATATGCAGAGACACTCTGCTCACAAACAAACTCACAATCCACCACATAAGAAACAAACAAACTCATTCTCTTTTATTAAATTTCAAAGCCAACAAACAACATCAATTTTAATCTGTATTGCAACAAGAAAAATAAACCCGTCACTTTATTGATACCATTGTTATTTTTATGCAATGATTGTTTCTGAACAGTTTCTGGGTTTTGTGCTCCTTCCCAACTTTCTGGAACATTTTGAATTTGTTGATTTCATTAATAAATGAGAAAGTTATGCATGTTTTATTGAGACTGGTTCTCATAGTCACGACTTCTAATAATCTCCCTCTCCTAGTCCAACCTTCTGAATTCTGAATGCCCCTAACTCTTTCATTGGCGTGGGTTTTCTCATCTTGGCATATGCATTCGGTGACAATTTAAAAAATTTCTTCCCACCTTACAATCCACTCACACCATTTCCCCAACACCCTGCATTCCCATTTTTTTTATGAAGATGCAATTTAGATTTTTAAAAGGAGTTACGATTCCCATTAAATGCCCACTCATAGGCTTGGGCATGAGATTTACTTTTTTAGAAAATCAACACTTTGCAACAATTTTAAAAATAATAAAATAATGTATCAAATTAACAATTGATTTTTTTCGGCAACCGTCACCAAATTCTATTACGCTAGAGCAGTTGAGAATTTCATTAATTTGTGTCTGTAACCAAAGAAATTTAAAACAAAACTCAAGAAATAAAAGTTAAAATATTTTTGGGGGTACAATATTGCCTGGTATCCCTTAATGCTCCTGCATCTGTTCTTCATGTTTATGATTTTAAATTTTAACTCTAATGGAATAAGAAGCAAAGATCTTGGAGCCATGTGACCTCTTAGCCAAAATTTGTGTTAAATTTATAGTTTGGTATTTGTCAAAAATGACAATAAGAATAAGATTCATGGTTCACTTTGTCTTGAGCTTTGATAACTAGCAAGTAAAATTTGTTATCCCATCTACTTGTGTCAAAGCTAGTATCTTCAAACATTCTTCCACTTTGTACAAACTAGATTAGAAAGTGTCAGAAGTAAATTTATACAATAAGGGAATATTTATACATTTTGCTACCTAGACAAACATCATATTGAAACCAAAGATTACTCCAACTTAAGAAAACAAATCAAGAAATATAAGAATGACTTTGGATCATATTTGTGGTACAAAATTGGTCTTGGTCCTTTCATTGCATGTATATCTAAACCTCCAGATTTTAAAATTTAAATTTAAACCTTGATCACATTTTTTACTAATTGTTGTGAACTCACTTAGAGCATGTTTGAATATATTTCTATGCTATGTTTTTGTGTCTTAGGACTACTAATATTCACTTTAAAATTATTAGGGGGTTAGAAAAGTACTATAATGGAGTTTTCATGATACATCTATAGTAACATTCGGGCATATGTCATCACACATCATCTTTAGCATTCATACGTGTTTACTTTTTTTCTTCGATCATTGCTTCAAAGTGAGAATAACTCTTTCCCTAGAAAACTCTCCAACAATGTTTCCAGAAACCACCTCGCTTCAAACACAAATACAATAAACCAAAATACATCCATTACAATAACCAATTCTTTACTAATTCAATTTCACAAATCAAAATTCAATTTTATAAACCCAATTGAATATTATATTTAATTTACTTAAAAATTTTATAACTTTACCTACATTCATCCCAACTCTAAATCTTTGAAGTATTTTCTTTCTTATAATTATCTAATTAATCTAAACTA
This sequence comes from Sequoia sempervirens, assembly GCA_007258455.2. Taxonomy (NCBI): domain Eukaryota; kingdom Viridiplantae; phylum Streptophyta; class Pinopsida; order Cupressales; family Cupressaceae; genus Sequoia; species Sequoia sempervirens. The sequence continues at coordinate 70,514 of VDFB02061695.1, read as the reverse complement.
AAACATTTGTGAAAGAGATGTTTATCCCCTTTCCAGTAAACGTTGTGAAGGTTAATTCCTTAATTTCACACACATTTTTAGGGCTTCGAACAATTGGAGGTTTTATGAAATGTTAAATTTAGTTATTGCTGCGAAATATAACATAAAATAACTCATAGAAAAGGATGGGCAAATGATGTGTTCGGTAAAAACAAGGGGGGAAGAACGACTTTAATAGACTTTGCTAGAGACAAAATGTTGTAAGAATAAACATTACGTGTTGAGGAAGGTTAGGTGCACATGGAAGTTCATGAACGTTCATAATCATTGAGCACATTCACAACATGAACATCATGATATTTCTTGTAAGAATTCCACACAACTTTATGGTACATGCTATTGTTCAAAAACATAATTTTGACTTAATTGTCTTTTATTTGATTTTATGCACTTTATTGACTTCAATTTTGGACTTTATATAGCTGTGGTTTTTAGCTTTTAAGTAGGGAAAAATATTTCACTACTAATTATCATTCTTGATTTTTATTCATAGAAATCTATATGTAACATTTTAAAATGATTGAAGGGTAGTTTTATGATATTAGATAAATGCAAAAATCATAGTAAAAAGGTCAAAAATGACGTGATTCAATTCAAAGTTTAATAAAATCAAGTTTTTAACATATATGATTAGAATAATTTCAAGCTTCTAAATAGACTAATTTGATGACTTTGTAACAATGATTGAAGATAACAAGCAAAAATGCAGACACTAAAGATTATGTATGTTGATGTATGCTTTGGTAACGCTGCTATAGATGTATCATGAATGCTCTATGTCAATGTTTTTCTAAACCCCTAAATGATTTCAAAATGAATAATGGTAGTCCTTAGATACAAAAAAAAGTATAATGATCCACATAAACATGCACTAAGTGGCCTCACAACAACTAATGAAAAAGGTTAGCAAGGTTTGCATTCAAATTTTAGAATTTGGAGATTTAGATCTACACATGTGGAAAGGACCAAGGTCAATTTCACACCACAAACCCAAGGTGGTGATAGAGAGATCTAGGATTTGATAATGGTTATGTGGGAATGTGATGAAGGGTACTCCCCTTACAAGCTCAAACTCACCACAACAACACAGGTTTGTGCAACAAAAATGCAAGAGAAAAACAAAGCTTTCTTTTATTCTTGAAATGACATTACATCATTACATGCCATCTCATGGGCTTCCTGAATACATCATAGGCAAATCTACAAATGTGAACCAAACTCTGCTCTAGGCTCTCATGACCTTATAGTCAAGTTCTTACAACCAAGCCTCCAAGCCCCTAGCTTCTCTCCTCGCCCTATGTCCTCCTTTTTGATGGGATTATATCATTTTCCCCAACAAGAAATCGCCTTCCATGTAACCATGCCAACCATCTAGGGTTTCCTATAATCTAATCGTCATTTAATTCTTTCACCCATTTTTCCTTAGTATTGCTACTTCCTCCAATCACCAACCAGAATGGTTTCCTCGTTGTCTACTATCATTTCACATTCACACCGTGAAGCCTACCTTGCTAAGAATCATTGCTATAAGTTATTGGGCCGAGACAATTCCATGTCACACTAATATTGATCTCTCTTTCCAATTGACATCCTCATCATCATTCACAATTCACAACAATGATGTGATTGACCTATCATTCAATTGCATTCCACCATCTATCCATCCATGTCATTGAACTCCATCATCGTTACCTTCCTATCGATTCCACCTAGGTCAATGCCATGTCTTTGTTGTGTCGAGGGGACTTCAAATCCTCTCACCCTAACATCCTGTCATCACCTTGATGTGGTTTCATCACTTTGTCAGAGGGACGCTATAACAACTCCCACCAAAAAAAGAATGTTCCACTGATAATGCTTGTAGCCTTGATCGAGTGGTCCCACTACCTACGTGTCACCCCTTAAGTTGTTAGATCTTTTCCTTTGAATCCACACCGTTCCTTGCTATAACACCAGCAAAGGATATGGTCCGACAAAATCTTAGTGGGCTACCAAGTTATTGCCACCTATGACTTATGATGTCATTGTTCACCTTTATTGTCACTCTGTCAGGTTGAGGAGACTCCTGAAATTGTCTCGCCGAGAACCACTTGTCAGCCCAATGATGAACCCTTGATTGATGTTGACTCACGTTATTTCCATGTCATCTATTACTATCGCCATGTCGAAGGGACAATGAATGTTTTCCCACCGATATGAGAACCTTCCTTTGATGTGAACTCTTTGCAACCTTTTACTACTGATGCTTATGCCATTGGTATGTCAAAGGGACATGAAACAGGGTCCCTCTGAGATTGCCATATCACGCCGATGATCCAATTCATTGAATAGATCATTAAAACTGAATGTTGATGTTTTCCTGTTACATACAAAGGCCCGAACTCCTACAGACTACCATACTAAAACCAATTTAGCCCCTATTCGACAAGAAAATAACACGAGTTGATGCAAGATTACTCATATGCCCTAGATGCTCCTGCATCAGACACTCGAGGTAGGAAATAAATGTTTCATGAGTGTGACTCACAAACATTTATGGATTCGATGCTCATTCAGAATTCATCTTGCTACATTATTCACCTGAACCTTCTTTCTCAATTGTCCCTATAACTTGATGTCTCTTCCATCTTTCATTCTTCCTCTCTTTCTCCCTCTTTTCATAGAATTCATCTCCCACCAACATTCATTATGAAAATATGAAAATTCATCAATTTCTTCTTCAAAAAAAAAAAATGAGATTCATGCATTACCTTGTTCTTTGTTATTGCTAAAATCATTTTTCATCATCACCCTTCGTTTCAACACTATTTTCCTTTTTCCCCATACCTTCTAAAAACCATTTTTCAGCTACAATCACTTCCTCTTCTGCATTCACATCAAGGTTAGCAGTATAATCAAAGGACTCATCCTTTTCTCCTTGTAGCACACTAGTAGTCATACCAATCTCCTTATCACATAAGAAGTCATCAATTGATGCCAAGGGAAGATTACCAAACAACTCAACATTCTTCCCTTCTTTTACTTCGTTACTTTTAGCTATAGTGTTTTCATCCACAAACACTCATTTCTACATCTTCTTCTACATTACTCTTATCACACTCAGAAAATCAAAATTTTCACAGAAATCATAATTTCTATGCATTCACAAGATGCAAGTTTAACCTTTTCTTTAATTGCTACCACTTGGGTTTCCTCTTCTTCAAGGTCCTCCATTGCTCTCCATCTTTCTATGGTTTCCACCACCTATGTATCTTCAATCTTCATGTCTTTCAATAGACATCCCTCAACTTCAAGCTTAGGTTCCTCATCCTCTTCATACTCATACTCTTCATTGGTGTCACATGCATGCCACTCTGTTGTAGCCTCTTTGTTTCCTCCTTTTAATCACATCCTCCAATTCCTTTATTTGTTGTTGTATCTCTGTCATTTGAACTCTTATTTCTTCTTGATCTCTCTCTCTCTCTAATTTTCTCTTTGATTTCCTCTAGTCTGGGAATCCTTAGAATCCATTGAATGACAACGTCCTTTCTCTTTTCCATTTTCCAAGCCTCTCAAAGACGTAACAACACAAATCCTCAACCTTCAAGTTTCAAAAATATAAACTACCTCACATTTGGTTATCTGTTTAAAAATCTCCAACACCTTCATACGTTATTGCAAATCCACACACTCTCAATGCTTTAATAAGTCATTTTTAGAGACTCGCAAGTCCCTCCATAGTTACAAGTACTCCTTGCAACAATATCTCACTCACACAACTATCCTCTACCCAACAAAGACTCTAGAAGATGCTTCCTCTGCCCACCTTATCTCAGTGGAGGAACTCTACACCTTCTACCTAGCTTTATCTCTACTAGAGGATAGTAGTCATAGATTCTCTTTCATGCCTACAACAAGCATACTTTCCCACAACTCTCTCTCTTGTGGCTTCACAACATCACTCTTCACCACTCTTCACCACTCTTCACTTGTAGGTCTTGGTACATACTCTGCACTCTAAAGATCTTCTAGCTCTAATACCACTGATGAAGGGTACTCCTCTTACAAGCTCAACCTCACCACAACAACATAGGTTTGCACAACAAAAATGCAAGAGAAAAACAAAGCTTTATTTTATTTTTGAAATGACATTACAACATTACATGCCATCTTATGGGCTTCCTAAATACATCATATGCAATTTTGTAAATGTGAGCAAAACTCTACTCTAGGATCTCATGACCTTATAGTCAAGTCCTTACAGCCAAGACTCCAAGCCCCTAAATTATCTCCTTTCCTTATGTCCTCCTTTCTGATGGGTTTATATCCTTTTCCCCAACAAGAAATCTCCTTCACTGTAACCACATTGGTCATCTAGAGTTTCTTGTAATATGATCATCATTTAATTCTTTCACTTGTTTTTCCTTAGTACCACTACTTCCTCCAATCACCAACCAGAATGGTTTCCTCGTTGTTTTCTATCATTCCACATTCGCATCGTGAAACCTACTTTGCTATGAATCATCACTATTGAAAACATATTATGTTATCGGGCCAAGATAATTCCATGTCACACCGATATTGATCTCTCTCATCAATTGCCATCCTCATCATCATTCAAAATTCATAACAATGATGTGAATTGACCTATCATTCAATCACATTCCACCATTTGTTTGTCCACATCATCGAATTTCATCACCATTACCTTCCTATTGGTCCTGCCAAGTCCAATGCCATTTCTTCATTGTGTTGAGGGGACTTCAAATCCTCTCACCCCGACATCTCATCGTCACCTCAATGTAGTTTCATTGCTTCATCGGAGGGACACTATAACAACTCCCACCGAAACAAGAATATTCCATCAATAATTTTTATAGCCTCGACTGAGTGGTCCAACTACCTTCATTTCACCCCTTAAGCTATTAGATATTTTCCTTTGAATCCACACTATTCCCCACTATATTGCTAACAAAAGATATGGGCCCACAAAATCCTAGCAAGCTACTGGGATATCACCACTTGTCACTTCTTACGTCATTATTCACTTTTATCATCACTCTATTGGGTCAAAGAGAATCCTAAAATTTTCTCGCTGAGGTCCACTCATTAGCCTGATTACAAACCCTTGACTGATGTTAACTCACATTACCACCATGTCTATTGCTATTTCCATGTCGAAGGGACATCAAATGTTGTCCCACCGATATGAGAACCTCCCTATGATGTGAACTCTTTGCAACCTTTTAATACTATTGCTTCCACCATTGGTATGTTGAAGGGACATGAAACAAGGTCCCTCTGACACCACCATATCATGTTGATGATCCAATTCACCAAACACCGTTAACACTAAATCTCAATGTTTTCTTGTTACATACAAAGGCCCAAACTCCTATAGATTGCCATATTGAAGCCGATTCAACCCTTATTTGACAAGAAAACAATATGGATTGATGCAAGATTACTCATACACCCTGGATGCTCCTGCATCAGACACCCGAGGTAGGAAAGAAATGTTTCATGAGTTTGACTCATAAACATTTGTGGATCTGATGCTCATTTAGAATCCATCTTGTTTCCTTATTCACCTAAACCTTCTTTCTCAACTATCCCTATAACTTGATGTCTCTTCCATCTTTCATTGTTCCTCTCTTTCTCCCTCTTTTCACATAATTCATCTCCCACCAAACTTCATTATGAAAATCTAAAAAGTCATCAATTTCTTCTTCTTCAGAAAAATAATGAGATTCATGCATTACCTCATTCTCTATTACTACTGCAATCATTTGTTCATCATCACCCTTGGTTTCAACACTATGTTCCTTTTTCCCCATGCCTTCTAAAAGACATTTTTCAGATACAATCACTTCCTCTTCTACATTCACATCAAGGTTAGCAGTATAATCAAATGACTCATTCTTTTCTCCCTGCAGTAGACTAGCAGTCATACCAATCTCCTTATCACATAAGACGTCATCAACCGATGCCAAGGGAAGATTACCAAACAACTCAACATTCTTCCCTTCTTTTCCTTCCTTACTTTCAACTATAGTGTTTTCATCCAAAAAGACACTCATTTTTGCAACATCTTCTACATTACTCTTATCACACTCAGACAAATCAAAACTTAAATTGTCTATGCATTCACAAGATGTAAGTTTTAACTTTTCTTTAATATCTACCACTTGGGTTTCCTCTTCTTCAAGGTCCTCCATTGCTCTCCATCTTTTTATGGTTTCCACCACCTCTGTATCTTCAACCTTCATGTCTTTCAATAGACATCCCTCGACTTCAGGCTCAGGTTCCTCATCCTCTTCATACTCATACTCTTCCTCAATGTCACATGCATGGCACTCTACTGCAACCTCTTTCTTTTTTGTATTCAAAACGTCATTAGAAGGATAATAGAAATTACCTCAAGCTCTTTTCTTATTTTATTTCCTTCTTTTAATCACATCCTCTAATTCCTTGATTTGCTACCATATCTCTATCATTTCAACTCTTATTTCTTTTTTCTCTCTCTTTCTCTAATTTTCTCTTTGATTTCCTCTACTCTGGGAATCCTTAGAATCCATCTAATGACAATTCCCTTGCTCATTTCCATTTTCCAATCCTTGAATTTGTAACAACACAAATCCTCAACCTTCAGGTTTCACAAACGTAAACTGCCTCATGTTTGGCGATCTATTTACAAATCTCTAGTTACACCTTTAGATGTTATTGCAAATCCACACACTCTCAATTCTTTAACAAGTCATTTTTAGAGACTGAAAAGTACCTCTACAATTATAAGTACTCCTTGCAACAATATCTCACTCACACAATTATCCTATATCCAACAAAGACTCTAGAAGATTCTTCCTCTACCCATCTTCTCTCAGTGGAGGAACTCTACATCTTCTACCCAAATTTATCTATGCTAGAGGATAGTATTCATATATCCTCTTTCATTCCTACAACAAACATACTTTCCCACAACTTTCTCTTGCAGCTTCACTGCGTCACTCTTTACCACTCTTCACCTGCAATTCCTAGTGAATGCTTTGCACTCTCAAGATATTCTGGCTTTGATACCACTAATGGAGGGTATTCCCCTTACAAGCTCAAACTCACCACAACAACAAAGGTTTGGATGAAAAAAATTCAAGAGAAAAACAAAGCTTTCTTTAATTCTTGAAATGACATTATATCATTACATGCCATCTTATGGGTTTCCTGAATACATCATATGCAAATTTACAAATGTGAGCCTAACTCTACTCTAGGCTCTCATGACCTTACAATGAATTCCTTACAACCAAGCCTCTAAGCCCCTAGCTTCTCTCATCACCCTACATCCTCCTTTCTAATGGGTTTATATCCTTTTCCCTATAAAGAAATTTCTTTCATTGTAACCACATTGACCATCTAGGGTTTCCTATAATTTGATCATCATTTAATTCTTTCACATATTTTCCTTAGTACCGCTTGTTAGGGTTAGAAGGAAGATATCTAATAGTCAAATACAGATTTGATCAATACAATAGAGAAATAAAACACACAGAAAATTATAGCATAAACAAGACAACACAGAATTTAACGTGGTTCGCCCAATCTGGGCTACATCCACAAAACCGTATCCATCCAATGATTTTATTATCCAGTGCAAAAACATATTAAAATCTCATGAATAATTGCCTCTTTCTACATATTGTAACCCCCATCCCAACCCCTTATAACAAGCTTTTTAGAAGCTTCCAAAATTAGGGTTTTACAAAGTCAATTTTTTTCTTTTTCTGTGATTTTTCCTTTGCCAAGGTGTATAGTACAGCATGATCAATCACCACATACCAACATAGCTACTTCCTCTAATCACCAACCAGAATGGTTTCCTCATTGTTTGGTATCATTCCACATTTGTGCTGTGAAACCCACCTTGTTGTGAATCATCGCTAGCGAAAACATATTACATCATCAGGATGAGACAATTCCATGTCACAATGATATTGATCTCTCTTGATGATCACCATCCTCATCATCATTCATAATTTGTAACAATGATGTGAATTGACCTATCATTCAATCACATTCCACCATCTATCTATCCATGTCATCAAACTTTGTCACCGTTACATTCCTATTGGTCCCAGCAAGGTCAATGCCATCTCTTCATTGTGTTGAGGGGACTTCAAATCCTCTCACCTTAACATCTCGTTGTCACCTCAATGCAGTTTCATTACTTTGTCAAAGGTATGTTGTAACAACTCCCACCGAAACAAGAATGTTTCGTCAATAATGCTTGTAGCCTTGACCGAGTGGTCCCACTGCCTACGTGTCACCCCTTAAGTCATTATATTTTTTCCTTCGAATCCACATCATTCCCCACTATATCATTGGAAAAGGATATGGGCTGACAAAATCCTAGTGGGTTGTCGACCTATCACCACCTATCACTTTTGACATTATTGTTCACCTTTATCGTCACTTTGTTGAGTTGAAGAGACTCCTAAAAATTTCTCACTAAGATCCACCTGTCAACCTGATGACGAACCCTTGATTGACGTTGACTAACTTTACCACCATGTTGAAAGGACATCGAATGTCATCCCACCGATATGAGAACCTCCCTCCGATGTGAACTCTTCATGACCTTTTACTACTACTGCTTCTACCATTGGTATGCCAAAGAGACATGAAACAAGGTCCCTCTAAGATTTCCATATCACATTGATGATCTAATTCACTAAATGTCGTTAACACTGAATGTTGATGTCCACTTGTTACATGCAAAGGACCAAACTCCTGCAGACTGCCATACTGAAGCCGATTCAACCCTTATTCAATAAGAAAATAAAAAAAATTGATGCAAGATTACTTGTACACCCTAGATGCTCTTGCATCGGCATGAGTGATGATGGGGACAAGTTGGTATAAGGTCATGCCCTAAATTTTATGAAAGAATATGACACTTGTTATTACATAAAGGATAACTTTATTAAATTGAGCCAAAAATAGAAGAGATGAAGGCATGGTATGCAATTTGGGAGTAGTGCCAAGAAGGATCTAATAAGATGATTAATCTCATACAACATAAATAACCACAACTCCAAATTTATTACTCTATATAAATTACAACATAGTTAGGAGTGGTACAACAATTATTAGAAAAAATAGATGGTTGGGAACATGAAAGGAAATAACTAGAGGTCCAAGTAGTTAAAGAATATTATGTAGAAAAGCTAGGTTAAGTACCAAGAAGTAGAGAAATATAAGGGAAGAATTCGACAAGCAAGTAAAGAAATTCCACAACACTTGCAATGATGTTTCTACTCTATATCAATACTACATGATCTAGCAATAGATCACCATGCAACAAGATATTTAGTAAAATAAAATGGAGACCTAACTTTTATAGTTATTGAGGAAATACATTATTATGAGTGACTTATATGGTACACAATGTCAAGAATTAAAAAAAATCCAATCACAACATAACTAGATGAGTATGCAAAGAACATAGATGATTAACCAACTAGAGGAGTTGTGTTTATAGGTTAATGTTAATCTTTCCCTAGTATCAATTTTTTTTTAACATCAAATGTATAATTCCTACTTGTGTGGATCTTATTGCTCTAACCTCTATTGATCAATCATATATTGGATTCTTAGTGTGGGTGTAGTGCATTCAAAAAATAATTTTTCATTGAGAAACTTCAAGGAGAAAGTCAAGAACACCTATAAGAATTTTCTACCACAACCAATGATCTCATAAATTACCAAATTTTGAGAACCTATCTTCGTACAAGTTTTGTTCATGTTAAAATATCCTTTTGAACAAATTTGACACTAGTCATCTTGAGGACAAGGTAATTAGAAGAAAAACTAATTAAACCACAATTATTGTAAAACTCTAGAAGTATGTCATTATGCTAACACCTAACAATGTGTAGTATGTCTTGATGGTTGATGAGACAGAAAGATAAATAGAGGTACATGCCCTACACCTTCATAAGCTATATTAGCATCTAGATATGTACCACAAAGAGTGAAGTTTAGTGGAGAGGAAAGAATAAATATATATGAATAAATGCAATGTTAGATAAGAGATACATTACCCAAGCATATGTAATGTATATATCTATTCTTGTAATGTGAATGTACATTGTATATAAGAGGTATGATCTATGAATGTATGGATGAAGTGGTCTTATGATATGTGTGAATGTTTATAATCTATCTTTTATTTATATGTTTTTATATCACAACTATTTTGGTTTCCTTCTTATTGCATTACCCTAGGGATAACTTTCTAACATGATTTCTCTAGACCTTAAGTTTATATTTATCATAAAAAAATCTCTATATTTTTACACTTTGTAGAGCCTCCCTTAACTTTTCCATATCAATATCTAGGTGGTTTTACATGAAAATCTACCAATCTCACATAGTATCTTGACCTATATAGAGCCATTTAGAAACTTGGATGACCTAAAGTTTCTCTTCATTTCAATCCTCACAAAAAAAATTGGTTTGTTGGAATTTGGAGGAATATATTTTTGGCTACTTTGATTATCTCCACCTTGGCCTCTACCATTATTGACTCTACTTTCCTTTTTGTCACAAGAGTATACAAATGCATATATATTACAAATACTAGATTATGTTCTCCTATTTTCATGATTTAAACTCTCATGGAAAATAATGAGTGGGAAGATTGAGGTTTTTAGGCTTGATAATGGAGGTGAGTATATCTCTATAGACTTTAATACCTTCTGTAAACATGTAGGGATCAAGATGGAGTAAGCTATGCCTTACAAGCTTGAGTAGTATGAGGTCGGAGAGATGAATGACACATCCATAATAAAGACAATAAAGAACATGATTTAGTGCCTATATTTACCCATGTATTTTTGGGTAGATACATATAGTTATATTGTGTAGTGTGTAAATATTAAGTAGGTATCCTCATAAGGTGTTAAAGTATGAGACTCCAAAGGAAAATTTCACAAGAGATAAACCTAATTATTTTTATTTTTAGGTGTTTTGTAATCATATTTACATTCGTATGCTAGAGGATAACCATACCCAATTTAAACCCTCCAACTCAAAGGCAAACCTTGTGGAAAATAATCTTCTAAGGATTACAAGATCTATGTTTCTCATACAAAAGGATAAAAATGAATAAATATGTGAAATTTAATGAGATTATTAGTCCTCTAAGTCTCAAGAGCTTCCCATAGAGGTTGATGAAATTGAATGGGTTATTTTCCAATATTTGATTAGAAAAATGTAAAAATATCAATTGTAGATCAACAATATTCTAATAAAACACTTAACTCAATGATACCTAAAACATCCTAGAACCCTATATGGATTACTCAAACATTATAGGAGGCACATGAAAAATAGGAGCATTGAGAACTTCTTTTATAGTGAGTTATCCACCTAAGATTTTTTTTTGAGTTATGTTGCTTTGGTGTATTTCATCATTGATACAAAGCATTTTAGTTTGCAAGAGGCAAGCTTAGAGAAAGTATAAAAATATGCCATGATAGAGGAGTATAAATCCATTATGTCGAAATATGTATGGGAGATTGTGCAAAGACCACATGGAAATTTAGTCATTGATCATAAGTAGTTGTACAAGGTGAAACAAGCAGCAAATGGGTATACAAAATTACAAGGTCATATTTTTTACATGAGGGTTCTATTAAAAAGTGGGAGTTTACTAATGTGATACTTTTTCTCCATTTGAAAAATACACTTTTACTAGGATAATTATGTTTCTTTCATCTTATGTCAATTGTTCTTTATATCAAATGGAGGTAAAGGTAAATTTCTTGAATGGTAATAAAGAGGAAGACTTGTGTATATAAATTAACCTAGAGGGTTGAAGTGTATGTTCAAAAGACCCATGTATACAAGTTGAGTCCAAGGTTCTATATAGGTTGAGGCAAGTACCATATGCTTGGTACTCGTGGATTGGAGAATACTCATTAAAATTGAGCTTCATTAGAATCATTATAGGTCCTAATCTTTATTATATATTTTATAAGTCTAATCATTTAGTTTTATTTTTTTTTATGTGAATGAAATAATCCTTATAGGAAACAATGAGAATCTCATGGAATGGTGTAAGGGGGGCTTGAAAAATAGTTTGATATGAAGTATATTAGTTTTATGCACTATTTTATAGGTCTCGTGGTGTGGCAATGCACATGAAAAATCTTCTTAAGAAAAATAGTACAAAGTAGATATTATATATACATTTGAGATGATGAATAGTAAATATCTTGCTATTCCAATGGTTTTGAATATGAATTTAAATATATATTCCTAGATCCTTTTGTGTATATGAAAATTATAGTTTCCCTTATGTATTTGCTAAATACTAGACATGATATTTTCTTTGTAGTGGATACATTGAGTTGGTGCATGGCTGACCCAAGTCAAGGTTAGCATAGTGTTATAAAATATGTGATTTGATACTTAAATGCCCACAATTTGTTATGAATTGAGGTATGTTGAAGATGACGAGTATGTTGCATGATTTTGTGGATTTAGACTAAGAGGATCACTTCAAGGTTTTCTTTTAGTTTGGGTTCAAGTATGATATTTTGGTTTAGTAGGTAGTAGTAGTCTTAAGTTTAGATGAGAAAAAGTACATATTTAATTTTTTTTTTCTAGTTGTTAGGTTATTTGCATTCATAAGTTGATAAAAAAAAATGATAAGTTGGAGATGAAAATACTAAATTATGATAGTTAGAGTTGCATCTCTAAGAATCTAGTGTTTTGTGATTGCTCCTAGAATATATACATTTGGTAGAGTTTAGAAAGGAGAAATAGTTCTTTAGTATGTATCTTCAAATGTGCAATTTGCAAACATTTTGGCAAAGCCCCTACCCAAAGTGAAGTCTAACATGCTAAGAAAGAGGCTAGGAGTGGCAAAGCCTTTGGAAAATATTTGTAAGTGTTGTTGGTTGTTGTTCTCTCATAGTTGGGTGCTAAAAGGAATTTTATTTTATTTTATAAGATATTTTTAGTTGAGTCATAGACTCTTCTACTTTCCTATCTTTGTGCATATTTAGTGTGTTTTTAAATTTATAACTTGCAAAATTATTTTTATTTCTATAATAAAGAACTTCATCTTTTATTTTATTTTTATTTTCTTGCTTTAGTTTTGTAAAGCCCAAATGGTTCTCTTAGTTTATAAAAGAGGTCTTGGGCACATAGCTTACTAGAAGGAAAAGTTATGGAATACAAAAGAAAAACAATGTTTGAGTGTAGAAGTGTTTCTAACTTAGTAATCACCTATTTTTTTCAAGTTTATATTTATTATACTATGTGCTTTTAGGTTATCATACTTTGGTCTATTGTTATGAAACAAGTTTCAATTTTTTGCTAGAATTTTTCTTGGGTACATAATTTAATTACCATAGTATGAATTTTAACAATCACTAATGCGCAAACATTTTCCCTTGTAGTTGTATATTTCTACAACAATAGCTACTAGCTTTATGAGGTTTTACACCATTTGAACATTGTCTATCCCTATTTTCTATTTCATGTGAAAGATAAATTATAGTTGGGGAAGTTGTTACAAGTACATAATTCTCTTTAATTAGAATTAACATTATTATTAAAAAAAATAAACCATTGATAACAAAAGAAAACCACTAAAACTGTTTCCTCGTAATAATGCATTCATCTAGTATGTTGGGGTCCCTTAAAACAAAGAAATGGTTCTTTGATTGACATTAAGGGTAGCTATAGACTATTGTCATCATGCTAGTTACTCGTTTAAAAATTTATTGCCTAAAGTTAATAGAAAACTTATATAGAAAAATGAATTGATTTTACCAATTACAGTTATTCATTATAATTGACACTAGCCTTAATTATATATTCATTTATGGGTTCTTCATGTTTGTCATTATGATGATTGTTATTCTAAGTTTGTTATAATTATCTATCCACACTATTTTGTAACTATACTAGAGAGAAATCAAATCACTAGTGAGATTTGGTAGGTTATTAACTTTGCTTCAAGCTAAGATTTTAATGTTTAATCTTTAATGAAATAAATACAAGAGCTATGAAAATGACAAGAAGAATAAGATTCATGATTCCTTATGCCTTTAGCTCTAGCAACGAAGGCAAAGTTTGTCATCCTAGCTAACCATGTAGAAGTTAGCATTCTCAAACATTCTTTCTCTTTGTAAAAACTAGATTGGAAAGCCTCAAAAGTAGCTTTATCTGAAAAAAGGCATTATTTGTAGATTTTAGTAGCTAGACAAAGCTCATGATGAAACTAAAGAACAATCCAACTTGAGGGAAAAACTCAAGAAATGTAATATAGGATCTCTTACTTCTCCAAATAATGGTAACATCAACTAAGATGTCTATAATTTTACACAAAACACATAATGGGAATGAATCTCTTGTCCTTGAGAAGGAACTCCTAGCACAATGAAAGATGCAATCTAAGGTACATAATTGTTTAGGGTTAAGATGGAAGTGAAAAATTGAGAATGACCATAACTTTCACCTCTTTATGTGGTTATCTATTTGGAATTCAAAGTAGACAATCTTTATAAGAAATACATACTTGTTACCACCCAGATTTTTTTACATCCATTTCTAGATCATATATGTTAAAAATTTGGTGTTATTAAACTTTGCAATAGATCATGTCATTTTTGTCCTTAAACATTTGTCATTTCTCTTTTCGATTGATGTTTCGAAATTACACGCTCTATTTGAAATGCTAGATATGGATCTCTATCATGAATAAAAAACTAACAATAAAAAATTACTTGCTCAAAAATTGAAAACAATATTCTAAAGATGTTTTTGTCTAATTGAAAACAAAAAATTATACTTTTACGAATATCATATTAAAATCAATAAAAAAAATCAAATAAGGAACAACGAAATCAAATTTATATCTGTCAATAAAAACAAATACCAATTTCTTTTTTAATATTATAATTTTTATATTATCAATGAAGAAGTTAAAATATTCATGTTTGATTATTTCCATAGTCAAATATCCCGAATAACTATATAATATTAGTAAACATCAACTATTCATAAATTTCCATTAAATGACATGTGCTAATAGAGATTCTACACATGGGGATTAACTTATTCCTTAATACTCGCCCCCTTCTTAATTCAATAAAAAAAAAAAACTATTGTAAACTTTCCCCCCACGCGCACACCGATGACCTCGTATTTGGGCGTTGTTTTAATACTAATTCATTTCACCATCCTTTTCAACGACTTATTTCATGTTTAATTTCGCCATGTGAAATTAGGAAATTTACCTTTACAACGTTGTCAAAATACCTCGTGCTCTATATTAAGCATCCTTTCTTATGAAGGGGCTAACCATCTCTTACATTAGAGTTGGGAATCCTAAGATGATGTATAATTTGATGGAATTTTTATGGATGTATCATGAATGTTCGATGATGATGATTTTTCAATCTTTCTAATTTAAAAATGAATAATGATAATTTTTAGATACAATAACATAGTCCACAAATCCACAAAAATGTGCATTTAGTGATATTACAATGGTTAGTGAAAAAGGTCGACAAAGTTTAAATTTAAAGTTTAAATATTGAGGTTTATATTTACATGCATGAAAATGACTGATGTTAATATTGCACCACACGTCCAATAAAAGGTGGCAAATGGGAGATCTAGGGATTGAGAATGGTTTGTGGGAATGTGATGATAGGGACAAGTTGGGACAAGAATGCGAAAATATTACATAAGACTATGAAACTTGTACACTATTTTTTCCGTAAATGACACTTTAATTGAAGTGGGCCCAAAATATAAAAGAAAAATGTATGGTTATGCAATTTCACCATTACATTTTGCACTCACTTTAATTTGCATGCGAACTATTATGAGGATGAATGTCAAATTAAAACAAACAATCAACATGGAAAGTAAATATTTCAAACATTCAAAGAATATAAATATAGATGGCAATTCTTGTACTCTCCTTCTAATGAATGCTCCATGAGAAACCTACAAAATAAAAAGAAAATGCCATGAGTAGTAATTGTCACAAATTTAAAATAGGCACTTACCAAAACTTACAATAAACTATCTTTAGAAATTAAAAAAAAAAAGTAAAAAGGAGATGACATTGTCCAAGAAGTCATAAGTTAAATCTCAATCACTCCCAATTAGGAGGTGTGAGTTAGCTCAATTTGACTAAGACATAGATGGGCTTGACTAAATAGAGGTGATACCTAACTATAATCTATTAAATATTGGTGAGGTGGTGGTGGCACTTGAGTACCTCAAGTTAAGATGCTCACATGTGATTATTAGCTACCTAGGTGAGAGAAATTAAATATTCTTAATATACCAATTAACCTTGCTACATAGGTAAAATTTTACACTTAGAATGAAGTACTATCAAAGGAAAATTATGTATTACGAAAACAACCCTTCCAATTCCTTGCATTAAAAGGTTGCAATAAACTAGAGGTAAAGATGATACTATATAATGATATATAAACATGTAGTAAGAGCATGGGTAATATTGAACATGAAAGAAATTGTAATACGGAAAAGAAAGGTGCTCTACAAGGTTGCTCCCAATGAAGGAAAAAAAATATGATAATGATATCTATGTGAGAAAAAATAAGATGTAAAATATAAACATCATGAGGATCATAAAAATGTAGGAATAATATTTAAGCATGATAATGATTATAAATGTGTAGACACTTGCATATAAGTTATATATATAAGCACACACATTGATATCATAAAATATGAACATGATAACTATGTGTAAACATGTTCACATATACATAATAACTATATGTAAACATGTTCACATATACATAATAACCATAAAATATAAACACGAGAAGCATGTGACAACATGGTAAACCTATAATCTAAGTGATGATAAATAGGTGTAAATATTAGGAACATCATAATAAGGATGACATGTAGATAGAACAAGAACTAGACACCATAAATATGAAATAAAGAAGCATATAAACTTTATAGGCATATAATATAGGAACAAAAGACAACAAGGAACACAAGAAAACATGGATCATAAGAAAAAACAAGGCATATAGAAAGATATAGAAGCTAACCATAGGAAATATAAGAAAGTATAAGAGCTAAACATGTATGAATAGAAAATAAATATGCACCCAAGTTAGAAAATAGAGCACAAAACATAATATAGAAGCTGAAATAAGAATAGAAGAATCACAACAAATATGTCATGAAAATGCCAAAGTCTAAGAAAATATATGTAGAAAAAGTACATGCTCATTTAAGTAGAGAAATAACCATCCAATAGATCCTTCTCATCCTAACAAGTAGCATCAAGTTCCTCAACCTCAAGTAAATAGATTTCATCCTAATAAGAAGTGGTACTCTTAGTAAAAATACTAGCAATATGCCCTAAACATGTAAGACAAAATATGTTTAACAAATAAGAGCATTATAGAAATAGGAGAAATATAAATGCTTTTATTATTTTTATAGTACCACTTTGAGGGGGAAACCTCCAAATATAACATATAATCCAACTATAAATATTCTAATATTCCTTTCAATTAAAAAGTAATTACTAATATTCCTTTCAATTAAAAAGTAATTATAATATATAGAGGTTACATTTACTATTTTTAGAAGAGCCTTTTCATTTTAGAAAAGGGAGTTTTTGTATTTTGCCATTTTTTTAAGCTACACTAATTTGGGGAACCATTTGTGGTATTTCCCTTCAATTTCTCTATAAATTTGAGGCATGAGATTATTTATGGGCACATAGGTGATATTAGAGTGATATCAAAGTGTAGAGTGTTGGTGTGAGGATGTATCTCTCCTTTGAATGTTAATATATACTTGTCCTTTTTTAGGTGGAGTTTAAAAAAAGGGTTTATCCATGTAAATATTGTGTCACTTATGGTTTGATAATTTATCTCTACTTACTGATTTTGCAATCACATATTAATTATCATATGGTATTCCTTGTTAACTAAATAAATCTCATATTTTCATACAATTTAAAAATATCTTATTATGGTAGTTTCACCTTATAAATAAATTAAAAAATAATATGTATGTGTTCTTCTAAAAATCCAATATGATATTCTCTTGCGTCTTTATTTGATTTGGAGAATCAAAACAGTTTGAAAAAATAAATAAGTCTTTAGGGGTTTCATCTCGATTTTCAACATTCTAGATATAAACTATTTTTTTATGATCCAAATAGCACTTTTGGCTACATCATTTCATTTGGAAAGCTCAATAAAGGAAATTTAAGCTTCCATTTTACTCAAATCAAGGAATGGGATGTAAGCTACAATTAGGTTTTTTATGGTTGAATTTCTCGTGTTTTATAAGTTGCATGCTTTTCAAGGAACTTTGACACAAAAAAACTTCAACATTGCATCTAGAAGGCATCAAAACTTATAGACTCATTAATTTTAGAGTTTGTGGTCTAGAGGAATATTGTTTTGGTTGAACATTTCATAACGATTGTATGATTATACTCCACTTTTCACTTGCACAAGTCATCATATTTTTTGATGTAGAAATATAATTTCCTAAAATATTCACCATATATTTCTATACTTGCTGAAATTAACAATGCACAACAAAGAATATAGTAGTAGTCACTAAATTTAGGTAGTTCTTCCAAATTTGTTAGTTCCTTTAAATCTAGTTGGCCTCCAAAACTAGTTGGTTGTATTTTATCTTTATTAGTGTTTTTTGTGGAATATGAAAATCTTACATAATTTTTCACGCTTGGAAAGGGTTTCAAAATTAGCAACATTGCTAAAATTGGCTTTTGGGGGAGGTTGTTCCATTGATACCCAACATTTTGTACCACAATTATGAAGGGCCATGTCTTGGTCATATAGATTCCTAATTAGGTGTGTGACACCCCTCCTATTTGTTATGTTTTCTTGTCAGCTCAGATACTTTGTTAGACTTTATTTTATGTTATTGTTATTCTATCGCTGACAGTGGAGCGATGATAGACTATATTGATGTGATGACACATTATATGCATGGTGATTATGTTTAATATGCTTTATGTTTGCATAGATTCTTAGTTGTGATGGCATTGCTATATATGCTTATTGTAGTTTAATTGATATATTATCTCATCAGTTGATGTGACATTGTATTGGTGAAGAGAACGATATTGCATCACTCGCTTGCGAGTGCCCTGTGATTTCCGCGATTCTCTCTTCACGGTGTGTATGAATTACTATCTGTATACATGTATGACTCTTGCTTGTGTTGTAGGTTTGTAGGTACAGGACAACGACTTCACCTGGTTTCACAGGTCTAAGTGTGTCCACTACTCAACAGTAATGTTGGGAGATAGTAACAGGCTACCTAGTACTTTTACCCTAGTACAGTGTGTCGTCAATTTGAGTTTTGGTCTTAGCCTTATCATTATTGTTTTGGGTATTTTTTTATTGTGCAAGTTTAATTTGGTAGATTAAATGTGTATTTGATTTAAATATTTAATTAATTGAATTATTGTTGTGAAGGCTTTAGAATAAATAAATAAAATTAATTTAATTTAGTTATGTTATTAAAAACTTTTAATTATTAAATTATATGGGAATTAAATAAATAAGATTATTTAAATTTGTTGAAATATATTAATTGTTTTATTTCATTTTAAATGCACGAGGTTGGAAAATATCTGGGGTTATTGAGGGAAAAGATATTTTGATTGGGATAACTGTGAGTTAGAAATTTGTTATCTTATTGTTGTAAATTGATTCTCAGAGAAAAGATTGGAAAAAGGGAAGAAAGTTGTTTCATGGGGAGAGTTTTGGTTTTTGTTGAAATTGGTGAGGAAATTGTGGATCTCTCAGAGGTTTTTGTTTTAGAATATTGCTGTAGAATTCTTGGCTTTGATATTGTTGTGTTTTCTGGAAAGAGGCAATTGCACTAGAGGAAGCTTTGGCTACATTGGAAAATTGGAGCTACAAAGAAGCTCGACAACATTTCTTGAGGCAATAGTTCTTCTGGAATAGGTTCCTTTACTATTTTTGTAAATTTTGAATTGAAAAGTTATTTATATTACTGTAATACAATTTGGAAAAGGAAAGGAAAAGATTTTCAATACTGTAGAAGCTCTTGTTTCTTTCTTTTAAAAGATTGCCGTGAAAGAGGAACCTCTGTAGAAAACAATTAAAAATCCTTTGTGTAAATTGTTCATTTGAAATAGATTGTTACAAAAAGTAATTATAGATCTCTGTGGAAAAACCTTCATTTTATTTTGGTTTCCCTATTTCTTTTAATTATCTAGGAAAATGAAATCTCTGAGCTTTCCTGTAGAAAACTTCTTCTGTGAAATTTATTTGCTCAACTTGAACCAGTGAATGGATTAATTATATATATATATATACATATATATTGTAATATATATGTACATATACATATATATATATTATATAAATTATTGTATTTAACTTAGTATTGAAAATTCCCTGAGGAAATTTTATTTTCAAGCGAAATTATGCAAAACCGTCGTACGGCAAATTTAATTCTGTGAAGAATTTATTTATAAATTCGAGGTTATTAAGGGGGCGCTGGGAATGAAACCCCATCGCCACCTTTATTGTATGGTGGGGATGAGGCCGGCTGTGGCAACATCGTTTCCTACCACTATTGATGGCGCAGTCTGTACATTGCGAAATTCGTACGAAATGTTTTTTTTGTGTTATTTAATATACATTATATATTTAGGTATGTATATATATATTATACATATAATATGTAATATACATATTATTTATAATATGTATTTTATATATTATGTGTATATTGTATATATATATATATATATTTGGAAATTGTATGGTAATTATTTAAGATGGAATTTGGAAAATTATAATTAAATTTTGTAATTAAATAATATATTAATAGGTATATATATAATTATATATATACATATTAAATATTTTTAATTAATGTTTAAGTTATACAATAATTATTTGAAAAAAGCATGATTAATTAAATTAAAATGATTTATTTGTTTTATTGTGAATTTGAGTTAATTTAATGAGTACTTGTGAAAACTAGAAGATGAACAATTAGTTTCTTCGATGTTAATTTGTATGTTGGAATTATATTTAAATGGTGCATTTTAAATATGTGAAATTGATTGTAATGGATTTAGGAAATCCAAATGATAGCATTTCTTTAATTGCTAGAAGTTGTATTTATAAAAGCATGTGTTTCTATAATTGTGTATTGAGGGGAAAATATTTGTTATTATGAGAATCTAAGTCTTCCAGAGTTGAAATTTGTGAAAAGGGGTTGTTGTAACTTTAGTTTTCCCTTTGAGTTTTCTTGGGTAGTGCACGTATTGGGATTCAATATTGGACATCCATAGGGATGTGTTACCTTTTGAGGTGTGTTGATTATGTGTGGTCAGTTTTAGTGCACTATCTACCCTTGGGTGTGGTATGAGTATATGTGTTGTCGATAGGCGAGTGGCTTTCAACGAGGGTCAGGACACAAAGTGGTCCCAGGACAACTCGTGTGGGAGTCAGTTTAACCAGTGGAAATTAAATAACCTATTTTTAGGGGAATGGGTAGCTTAAAACATTAACTTTGTAATTTAGCCTTGCTCATTGGCTTAAGGGCTTGTGTTAGACTTGAGATGAGTCGGGAAGGCCTGGAATGGCACGATTGTTATCTTGTCTTCTCGAAAGATAATTGATTTTGCTTTGGTGTGCATGTGGGGTCGAAGTTCATAAGAGGTTACCAGGATAACCCTAGAGGGGGGTCAGGACCTAGGAAGATCTCCTTTGGAAAACCAATGCAACCTTTGTGATGACACTCCTCCTATGACAATAGTCAATTTATTTGTATTGTGTTTGTAATTGATTCAGTGATTCTGGAAGCAATGTGACCATAGTTCTTGTTTACCTATACTGTGAGTATTTTATATATGGCCTGTGTCTAGAGGTAGTAGGATTGTCTTGGTTACTTTTTACTATCTCCTAGCATGGGGGCTGGGCCTATGGGTACCATACAGTTGGGTGCCGTGCGTCTTATACTGTTGAGTTTCTCTTCCTGTTCGTGATGGCGAGATCTTCTTGTTCAAGGAGCTTGTGTGGTTCTCTAGAGTTGTTCTTCTCTTTCTTCATTGTAACTGTGAATCATTATGTATAATTGTAGTACCTCATTTGTATCGAGGTGAACCTTTGTGATGTAATTGTAATAATATTTATGATCTATTCATTATTGGATTTAATGGTGTATTGGATGTTATGTGGTGTTGTATCTGTGGAAATATGTTCAATACATTTCTATGTGTTAGATTTATCTTGCAATGGTTTAATGCTTTGTTGTATGTTGTATCTTGAGTTTAATATTCATATGTTATGGTTGGTTTAAATTTTATAATTAATAGTGTTCACATGTAGACGCGTTGTGTAGCCTAGAGGATGTATGTGGTTAGATTAGGATACTTTACTCGTCTTGTTTTACCTTTTAAGAAAAAAAAATTAGTTGTGCTTCTGCAGTGTTGCATCGTCCTGTAGGTTGTGGGACGGGGTTTTACAAGGTGTTATTTTTTGGGTAGTTTTCATTGGTTATGTGCCTATGTGATTAGTTTTTTGAATTTTATACTCTCATTTCTCAGTCAATTTTATAAAAAAGATATTTCTCTACAATCCTACTTTTTGGGACTTGTAATACTCATAAATTTATCTGAGCTATAGGTTTTTTGAAGTGATCTTTTAAAATTTGTACTCGTTAGTGTAGTTTATTTGTTTGTATTCTATAGAAAGATTGTACCTTCAACATATTTATGGTCCATTTTGGGCTTTGTAAAACTTAAACTTTGTATTGTAAATACATTGAAATAAAGTGCCAAACTTTATATTTTTTTGAGTTCATTGTGCCAATTTGTAACAAGGCATTACACTTATGTCTTCTTAGTTTCTATGCTCTTGCACCATCTTTCTATTTTATGGATCAATTGAGAATTTATCTTCTTACACCATATTATTATTTTAAATGGAAATCTAAAATATTGATCTTGTTGAGAACCAAAGGATTATTTTTAATAGCTATGGGTATAGAGATATTACATATAAAAAATATTAAGTGAGAAATAGATGTGATGACACCTATGGGTTTCTATGTTTGATTGTATCTCTATTCTTACTCTTTTATATTAGGTCCCTAAATACACCTAATGAGATTTAGAGTACGTTATCAAAATTGTTTAGACAACAGGATGCTATCACAAGTCATCTCTTGGAGATTGAACTCATCAATCTTAACCCATGTTTTTTTTAAACTATTTAGAACTTTGAACATAGCTGAAATATTTGATATTGTAATTGAAACAATGTGGGAGTGGGAAATAATATTCTCAGATGACTATTAGTATTCTCTCTAAACTTGTTCTACATTACTTAGTTTATATTTCTACCATTCATGCCACTAAGGGTTCCCTTGGGTATATTCACTATACCATCTCTTAATAACTATGCTACTACACTCATTAGGGAGGAGGGTAAGCTCATCCATATGAGTACTCTAAAAAAATTCTAAAAGTCACATTTCTTAGTTGCAAACTAGGAAACAAAAAAATAGAAGCTTTATAGCATAATAGGGAATAAATAAGGATAGGAAGGAGAAAACACATAAAATGGTTAAATTAATTCCATTGCTTCAAAATTAGCATCAAAAACCTCTTCAAAAGGTGAAACACATAAGAAAGAGAAAATCAAATGTTTATATTATAAGATATTTAGTCATGATGAGTATAAATATATGAATAAAGAGATTGATTACTTGACACACATTCTTGAGAAGAATATCATCACCTTTCCCTATTCAATCAAATAGACTTCATCAAATAAGGGTCCTCTAAAACAAAAAATAGTAAGGGAAAGGAAATGGCACAACAAGTTTGTATTAGTTGCATCTCCACCTTCTACTTGGATAATTTATTTTCATGTTCACACCATATGGCTTTGTCATAGGATGCCTTCATACCTTTGAATCCTCACTTTATGCTACACATATTGATGGGTTATGACACTCCAATTGAGATATGTGAGAGAGCGTATGCTAGCTTGGGCGAAGGGAAATTTTAATTTTTTGTGTTGCCCTCACTATCAACTAATCTCCTTTCAATTTACTAGATCACTCACATCAATTCTAGTAAATGCATTGAGTTATTTGAGTACATAGTGGTTCTATAATGACAGTTGTGAGAGTAGATAATTAGTCTTGGTTGTACCCTTTTCTCACTTCGTTCCCAATTCTCCTTCGACCACACCTCTCACTCATTACAATGAGGTAAACAAGTTGTGGCATGTGAACTTTGGACATATCAATTACCATTACCTATAGTAGCTAAGAAAATAGAACTTGGTTATAGGGTTACCTTGAGTTTTCTTTTTTGATGGAGTTTGTTAGGGTTGCATCCTAAGAAAATATTCTAAATAAAATTTTAACAAGAGAAAATCATGGAGTTGGCTACTCAAGTACTAGAGTTGATTCATAGTGGCATATATTGCATTTGTGCATCCATTGTTCAACAAGGTTGGATATAATTTTACCTTCATTAATAAACTTTCTCTAAGATATACATTGATTTAATTCCTTTGGCAAGAGGATAAGTTCTTTGAGAATTTTTAGGAATCCAAATTACTTGTGTAGAAATAAACAAGGAAATCCATCATTTTGAGTAGATTTGTACTTTAGAAGGAATTTATTTAATATATAGTTCCATATAGTTCTCAATAGAACATTGTGTTAGAGTGTAATAACATATCTTTAAAGGAAATGACCAACTACAAGATTCAATTTAAATCTCCTGCACCAAAATATTAAGTAGAGGCCATTAAATATAAGAGTTATATCTTGAACCACATTCCCCACAAAAGCTTGATGTTAGTCACTCCATTTAAAGCTTAAATAAGTTAGAAACCCATAATAAAATATTTTAGGGATTTTAGTTCTCTAATGTGGGCCCACTTTCTAACAAGGAAATATAGGGCTACGGACCCGCAAAGTAGGCCTTACATCTTTATGGGATATCATGACGGTGTTAAGGCATGTTGGCTTTTCCATTCTATTACTAGAATAATGTGAAATGTGATTTGTCTTCTATTTTATTTACTCTTTTTTTTTAGTTTTTGTAAATGCTAGAAGATTCTCTTAGTTTATAAAATATATCTTGGGCACATAACTTAGATTTAAAAAAAAATAGAATACATGAAAATAACAACAGACACATTTGCATCAGGTTCTGCCCATTGTGGGGTGTGCTTGGTTGTTTTAAACATCTAGTTAATAGAAATAGCTAGGGGTTTAATGTGATTGTTTGTTGTTTTATAATGTCATTATTATAGTTGATTAATATTGAAAAATAAAAATAAAAAATCTTGTGGGGTGTACTTGTTGTTTTAAACATTTAGTTAATAGAAGCAGCTAGGGGTGTAATGTGATTGTTTGTTGTTGTATAATGTTATTAGTATAGTTGATTAATGTTGCATAAATAAAAAATAAAATTCATATGGGTGTGTTTTATTGTTTTAAACATTTAGTTAATAGAAGTAAGTAGGGGTGTAATATAATTGTTTGTTGTTGTATAATGTTATTATTATAGTTAATTAATGTTGCAAAAATAAAAAAATATGCAATTATACAAATATATTATTATAATAATTCCATATATATATTTATTTTTATCCTTTTGATAATGTGATATTTATGTAATTTTTGCCTTGCTAAATTATATTATTACATGTATATTTTTTAAAATAGATTTTATTGAAATATTAATTGTAGATACATAAATTTTTTTTTGATATTTATTATAGATAGATAAATTTTATTGTGATATTTAATACACACTTGATAAACAAATATAAAATATGCATTGAGTGTACTCACATTTATTTAATAAGTTTGAAAATCTTAACAATTATTAAATAAAATATGTAAAATAATACTTGTAAGTCAACAATGTAATTATATGATGATGTATGTAATAGTGCTCATGTCATTCAAGTCATTAATAGGTTTGAAATTTGATTCATGAATTAAATGCATTACATTGCACATAATTTAGAAAAAAAAAAATCCTAATTTTTGCAATGATTGTTGACAACATGAACCAATAAAAAGAAAGATAAAGAATATTTTAACAATTTTAGAAATAGACAATTTAAAATAGACTATATAAAATTGTTGGTAAAGTTTTTAATTCTAGATGTTTATTGGTCGGATTGTCACTATCACTCAAAAAAATTGAGTTGAAGAACTAATAATGTTTGAGTGTAATTTAGTTTTAGCTTAGGAGACGATACTTTTTTCTATTCTTATTTTTAGCTATGTGTGTTTGTAGGTTCTTGTGCTCAAGTCTACAATGTTATTGAAGTTTGAATTCGTAGATAAGATTTTTTTAAGGGAAAAAATATGTTTACTATGATATTAATTTTAACAACCACTAGTGTCCTTGGATCCACTCTTGTAGTTGTGTATTCGTATGAAAATATTTACCAACCTCATGAGCATCTAAAATTGTTGAACATTATCTAGATCATTATTTGCAATTTCATGAGAAAGATTTACACTTGGGAAAGTTGTTACAAGTACATAAATCTCTTTAATTAGATTCAACATTATTTTGAAAAGGAATAAAAATTTGATCACATACAAAAAAATCACTTAAAATGGCTCCCTAAAAGAATGCATTCACCTAGTATGTTGGGGCCCCTCAAAAACAAAAAAATACAAAATATTTTATTGACATTAAGGAATGGTGTAGACTAGTGTTGTCATGCTAGTTAGCCATTAAGAATTTTATTTCTCAAAGTTAATAGTAAAATTATACTGAAAATTTGATTTTTCTCATTTATAATTATTTTTTTATCATTGACATTGGTATTAAGTGCAAATTCATTTATGGAGTTCTTCATGTCTATGATTATAGTGGTTGTTGCTTGAGATTTATTGTAATCATCTACCCAAACTATTTTGTAACTAGAATAGAGGGGAATTCGATCATTGATGAGATTGGGAAGGGTATTAACATTAGTTCAAACCAAGATTTTGTGTTAAATTTATAGTTTGGTGTTTGAAAAAAATGACAAAAAAGGAGGTTGGATCCATATGACCTCTTAGCTAAAATTTGTGTTAAATTTATAGTTTGGTGTTTGACAAAAATGACAATAGGAATAAGATTCATGACTCACTTTGTCTTGATTTTTGATAACTAGCGAGTAAAATTTTCTATCCCATCTACTTGTGTCAAAGCTAGTATCTTCAAACATTCTTCCTCTTCGTACGGACTAGATTAGAAAGTGTTAGAAGTAACTGTTTGAGAAGGGCATATTTATACATTTTGCTACCTAGACAAAAATCATAATGAAACCAAAGATTACTCCAACTTTAGAAAAATACTCAAGAAACATAAGAATGACTTTGGATCATATTTGTGGTACAAAATTGACCTTGGTTCTTTCCATGCATGTATATCTAAACCTCCAAATTTTAAAATTTAAATTTGAACCTTGATCACCTTTTTTACTTATTGTTGTGAGCTCACTTAGAGCATGTTTGAATGTATTTCTATGCTATGTTTTTGTATCTTAGGACTACTAATATTCACTTTAAAATTATTAGGGGGTTAGAAAAGTATTATCATGGAGCATTCATGATACATCTATAGTAACATTCAAGCATATATCATCACACATCATCTTTGACACCCATACATGTTTACTTCTTTTCTTTGACCATTGTTCCAAAGTCATTGAATTGGCCTATTCAAAGGCTTGGCCAAAAGAAAATAACTCTTTCCCTAGAAAATTCTCCAACAATATTCCCAGACACCACCCCACTTCAAACACAAATACAATAAACCAAAATACATCCATTACAATAACCAATTCTTATTCACTTTCACATATCAAAATTCAATTTTATAAACCTAATTGAATATTATATTTAATTTACTTAAAAGTTTTATAAACTTTACCTACATTCATCCCAACTCTAAATCTTTGAAGTCTTTTCTTTCTTATAATTATCTAATTAATCTAAACTAAAACATTTGTGAAAGAGATGTTTATCCCCTTTCCAAGAATAAGAATATTGTAAAGGTTAATTCCTTAATTTCACACACATTTTTAGGGCTTCGAACAATTGGAGGTTTTATGAAATGTTAAATTTAGTCATTGCTGCGAAATATAACATAAAATAACTCGTAGAAAAGGATGGGCAAATGATGTGTTCGGTAAAAACAAGGGGGGAAGAACGACTTTAATACACTTTGGTAGAGACAAAATGTTGTAAGAAAAAACATTACGTGTTAGGAAGGTTAGGAGCACATGGAAGTTCATAATCATTGAGCACATTCACAACATGGACATCATGATATTTCTTGGAAGAATTCCACACAACTTTTTGGTACATGCTATTGTTCAAAAACATAAATTTGACTTCATTGTCTTTTATTTGATTTTATTGCACTTTATTGACTTCAATTTTGGACTTTATAAAGTTGTGTTTTTTAGCTTTTAAGTAGGTAAAAATATTTCACTACAAATTATCATTCTTGATTTGTATTCATCATAGAAATCTATATGTAACATTTTAAAATGATTGAACGGTTTTATGATATTAGATAAATGGAGAAATGATAGTTAAGAGGGTCGAAAATGACATGATTCAATTTAGAGTATAATAAGATCAAGTTTTTAACATTTATTATTAGATCAATTTCAAGCTTCTAAATAGATCAATTTGATGACTTTGTAACAATGATTGAAGATAACAAGAAAAAATATAGGGCATCGAAGATGATGTATGCTGATGTATGCTCTAGCAATGCTACTATAGATGTATCATGAATGCTCTATGTCAATATTTTTTTAAACCCCCTAATGATTTCAAAATGAATAATGATAGTCCTTAGACACAAAACATAGTATAATAATCCACATAAACATGCACTAATCGAAAAAGGTTAGCAAGGTTTACATTCAAATTTTAGAATTTGGAGATTTAGATCTACACTTGTGGAGAAAGGACCAAGGTCAATTCCACACCACAAATATGACCCAAGGTGGTGATAGAGAGATCTAGGATTTGAGAATGGTTATGCGGGAATGAGTGATGATGAGGACAAGTTGGGATAAGGTCATGCCCTAAATTTTATGAAAGAATATGACACTTGTTATTTCATAAAGGACAATTTAATTTAGTGAGCCAAACATAGAAGAGATAAAGGCATGGTATACAATTTGGGAGTAGTGCCAAGAAGGATCTAATAAGGTGATTAATCTCATACAACATAAGTAACCATAACTCCAAATTGATTCCTCTATAACTATAACATAGTTAGAAGGAGTAGTACAACAATTATTAGAATAAATGGATGGTTGGGAACATGAAAGGAAATAACTAAAGGTCCAAGCAATTAAAGACTATGAGGTAGAAAATATAGGTCATGTACAAAAGAACTACATAAATATAAGGGAAGAATTATACAAGCAAGAAAAGAAATTCCACAACACTTGCAATGATGTTTTAACTCTATATCTATGCTACATGAATTGGCAATAGATCACCATGCAACAAAATATTTAGGAAAATAACATGGAGACCTAACTTTGTAGTTATTAAGGAACTACAACATTATGAGTAACTTAGATGGTTCATAATCGAATGTACAATTCTTATTTTTGTGGATCCTATTGCTCTAACCTCTATTGACCAATCCTATATTGTCTTCTTAGTGTGGGTGTAGTACATTAAACAAACTATTTTTCATTGAGAAACTTCATAGGAGCAAGCGAAGAACACCTATACGTATTTTTTGCCATAACTAATGATCTCAATATTTTACCAGATTTTGAGGATCAATCTTAGTACAAGTTTTATTGATGGTGAAATATTTTTTGAACAACTTTGACACAAGTTGTATTGAGGACAAGGAAATTCTTTTGGTCATAGAAGTATGTTAGAAGACATGGAATTAGATCCAAAACTAAACAAACCACAATAATTACAAGACTTTAAAAGTACATTATGGTAGCACCTAGCAATGTGTAATATGTCTTGAGGGTTGGTGAAACATAAATATAAATAAAGGAACATACCCTACACCTTCAAAAGTTATATTAGCATCTAGATATACCACAAAGAGTGAAGTGGAATGAAGAGGAAAGAAGAAATATAGACGAATGAATTCAATGTTAGATAAGAGATACATTACCCAAGAATATGTAATGTTTATATCTATGTAATGTGAATGCACATTGTATATAATAATTATGAACTATGAATGTATGGATGGAGTAGTCTTATGATATGTGTGAATGTGTATAATCTATCTTTTGCATATATATTTTTCTATCACAACTATTTTGGTTTCATTCTTATTGCATCACCCTAGGATTAACTTTCTAACATAATTTATCTAGACCTTAGGTTTATATTTAACATAAAAAATCCTCTACCTTTCTTACACTTTCTCTAACCTCCCTTAACTTTTCCATATATGTGTGTGTGTGTGTGTGTGTGTGTGTGTGTGTGTGTGTGTGTGTGGATATATATATATAGATATAGATATGTAGATATGTATATATATATATATATATACATATCTACATATATATCTACATATATATATATATACATATATACATATACATATGTATGTATATATATGTATATATATACATACATATACATATATGTATATATATGGTTTGGTACACTCAAGAATAGTAGTCCAAAATATAGAGGGACATAACTTCAATTCTACCCACCATACACCAAATTTTACCAATCTTACATAGTATCTTGTTCTATATAGAGCCATTTGAAAACTTGATGACCTGAGGTTTCCCTTAATTTTAATCCTAGTGGAAGTTCATCCCAACTCTCCTCACAAAAAACTTTGGTTGGTTGGAATTTGGACAAAGATGTCTTTGGCTACTTTGATTATCTCCTCCTTGGGCTCTTATTGACTCTACTTTCTTCTTTGTCACAAGAGTATACAAATGTACATCTATATTACAATTACTATATTATGTTCGCCTATTTCTATGATTTAAACTCTTGTGGAAAATAAGATGAGTGGGAAGATTAATGTTTTTACGTTTGATAATGGAGGTGAGTACATATCCATAGACTTTAAATATTTTTTTAAACATATAGAGATAAAGATATATTAAGTTGTGCCTTATAAACCTTACTAGGATGGGGTTGGAGAGAGCAATAACACATCCATAATATAGAAAATAGAGGACATGATCCATGACCTATGTGTACCCATGTATTTTTTGTAGAGACGTAGTTATGTTGTTTACATATTAAATAGGTATCCTCACAAAGTATTAAAGGATGATACTCCAAAGGAATATTGCATAAGAGAGAAACCTCTTTTTTTCATTTTTAGTTGTTTAGTAATCTTATTTACATTCATATGCTAGAGGATAACCATACTAAGTTTGAACCCTCCAGTTGAAAGGCCACCCTTGTAGGAAACCATAGATCTTATAAGGCTAACAAGTTCCATGTTTGATCACACAAAAAATAATAAAAATGAGTAAAAAAGTAAAATTTAATGAGATGATTGGTCCTCTAAGTCTCAATAGCTTCACATAGAGGTTGATTAGATTTAATGGGTTACTTTTCCAAGGTTTGATTATAAAAATGCAACAATACCAATTGTAGATCAACATTATTCTAATACAATAACACTTACCTCAATGATACCTAAATTGTCCTAGAACCCTAGATGGTTTATTCAAACATTATAGGAGGCCCAAGAAAAATAGGACCATTGGTAACTTCTTTGATAGTGAGTCATCCACCTAAGAATTTTTTGAGCTATGTTGCATTGATGTATTCCATCATTGATATAAATAATTCTAGAGTTTGCAAGAGGCAAGTTTAGAGAGTGTATGACAAGATGCCATGATAGAGGAGTATAACTCCATTATATAGAATGATGTATGGGAGATTGTGCAAAGAACTAATGGAAAGTTAGTCATTGATTTTAGGTAGTTGTACAAGGTGAAACATGTAACAGATGGGGTATAAAAAGTATAAGGTCATATTTTTTACATGAGGGTTCTCTTAAAAAGAGGGAGCTTACTATTGTGATACTTTTTATCCATTTTAAAAATATACTTTTACTATGGTAATTATGATTCTTGCATCTTATGTTAATTGTTCTCTATATCAAATGGAGGTAAATGTAAATTTCTTGAATGGTAATATAGAAGAAGACTTGTGTATATAAATCAACCTAGAGGGTTTGAAGTGTATGGTAAAAGGACCCATGTATACAAGTTAAGGAAGGCTCTATATGGGTTGAAGCAAGCACCATATTCTTGCAGTAATCATGGATTGGTGAATACTCATTAAAGTTGAGCTTCACCAAAATTATTGTAGGCCCTAATCTTTATTATATATTTTCTAAATCTAATCATTTAATTTTAGTCTTGTATGTGAATGAAATAATACTTATAGGAATCAATGAGAATCTCATGTAATGGTGCAAGGGAGACCTAACAAACACGTTTTCTATGAAGGATATTTGTCTTATGTACTATTTTCCAAGTCTTGAGGTGTGGCAATGCACAAGAGAAGTCTTCTTAAGACAAATAAAGTGCAAAGTAGATATTCTAAATAAATTTGATATGATGAATAGTAAATATCTCACTACTCCAATGATCTTGAGTATGAAGTTGATCTCATAGATTCATAATTATATTTGGTTGATCCATTTGTGTATAGATAAATTATAGGTTCCCTCATGTATTTTCTAAATAGTATGCATGATATTTTTATTGGACTAATCGTCAGTTTCTCCCTTTAAATTTGTGACATGGACTAACCACCTCCCGTGGATCTGTTTATCTCTGGCATTTGTATTGGGTGTTAATAGGTTGGTCTTTTGGTGCAACAACAAATGTATTCCAACAAATGGTATTAGAGTTGTGGTCACAGGTTTGAATCCCCTTGAGTGATGATGAGGGGGGATTGTTGGACTAATCGCCAACATCTTCCTTCAGATTCGTGACATGGACTAACCGCCTCTCGTGGATCAGTTTATCTCTAGCGTTTATATCATGCGTTAACAGGTCAATCTTTTTGACACAACAACAAACATATTCCAACATTTTTATTTTTAGTGGATACACTGAGTTGGTTCATGGTTGACCCTTGAAGTAAAGGTTTCTAGAGTGTTACACAATATGTTCTTTGATACTTAAATGGAACAAATTTTTTTATGTATTAAGGTACATTGAAGATGATGAGTATGTTGCATGATTATGCGAATTTAGACAGGGCAGAGAACTTCAATTTTTTGTTTTTGCTTGGAGTAAAGTATGATATCTTGGTTTATTAGGTAGTATTAGCCTTAAGTTTAGTTGAGACAAAGTACACATTTTTTTTCTAGTTGTAAGGTTATTTGAATTCACAAGTTGACTAAAAAATATAGATAAGAAGTCAAAGATGACAATACTAAATTATAATAGTTAGAGTTGCATATTTAAGAATCTAGTGTTTAATGATTTCTCCTAGAATATAGACATTTGGTAGAGTTTAGAAAGGATAAATAATTCTTTAGTAAGTACCCTCAAATGTGCAATTTGCAGATATTTTGGCAAATCCCTACCAAAAGTGAAGTCTAACATACTAAGAAAGAGACTAGGAGTGGCAAAGCCTTTGAAAAATATTTTCAAGTGTTGTTTGGTTGTTCTTCTCCTATAGTTTGGTGCTAAAAGAAACTTCAAGTTTATTTATTTATTTATTTGAGTCATAAACTCTTCTAGATTTCCTATCTTCGTGTATATTTAGAGGGTTTCTAAATTGAGAACTTGCTAAATTGTTTTTGTTTCTATAATAAAGTCATTTATCTTTTATTTTATTTAGCTTTTCTTTCTTTATTTTTTTGTAAAGCCCAAATGATTCTCTTAGTCTATAAAAGAGGTCTTGGCAGATATATTACTAGAAGGAAATGTTATGGAATACAAAAGAACAATGTTTGAGATTTTTTTTGGTTTCAACTTAGTCATCACTAATTTGTTTCAAGTTCATATTTATAATAGTGTATGCTTTTAGGTTATCATATTGTGGTCTATTGTTATGAAATAAGTTTCAATTTTTAGTTAAAAATTTTCTTGGGTACATAATTTACTTACCATGGTATAAGTTTTAACAATCACTAGTGTGCCAAAATTTTCCTTTATAGTTTTATATTCCTACAACAATAGCTACTATTTTTATGAACTTTTACAATATTTGAACATTGTATATCCCTATTTTCCATGTGCAAGATTTATAGTTGAGGAAGTTGTTACAAGTACATAATTCTCTTTAATTAGATTTGACATTATTATTGAAAAGAAATAGAGCATTGACAACAAAGGAAAATCACTAAAATTGGTTCTTCATAATAATGTATTCATCTAGTATGTTAGGTCTCTTAAACAAATAAATGATTCTTTGGTTGACATTAAGGGATGCTATAGACTATTGTTGCTATGTTAGTTACGTTTTTAAAAACTTATTGCTCAAAGTTAATAGTAAAAGTTTACATAAAAAAGGAATTGTTTTTACCAATTATAATTATTTGTTATTATTGATATTGGCCTTAATTATACTTTCATTTATGAGTTTCCTCACATTTGTCATTATGGTGATTGTTATTCCAAATTTGTTATAATCATCTACCCAATCTATTATGTGACTAGACTATAGGGAAATTTTGGATCACTAGTGAGATTTGGAAAGTTATTAACTTTGTTTCAAGCTAAGGTTTTAATGTTTAATATTTAATGAAGTAAATAGAAAGGGAGCTACAAAAATGACAAGAAGAATAAGCTTCATGTTTCTTTTTTCCTTTAGCTTTAGTAACTAAGAAGGAAAAGTTTCCCATCCAAGCTAACCATGTAGAAGTTAGCATTGTCAAACATTCTTTCTCTTTGCAAAGACTAGATTGGAAAGCCTCAAAAATAGCTTTATCTAGGAAAGGCATTATTTTTAAATTTTAGTAGCTAGACAAAGATCATGATGAAGCTAAAAAACAATCCAACTTGAGAAAAAAATTTAAGAAATGTAATATAGGATCTCTTAATTCTCCAAATAATAGTAAAATCAACTAAGATGTCTATAATTTTATACGGGTCATAATGAGAATGGATCTCTTATCTTTGAGAAGGAACTCTTAGCACACTGAAAGATGCAATCTAAGCTACATAATTGTTTAGAGTTAAGATGACAGTGTAAAATTGCTCGAGTGACCATAACTTTCACCTCTTTATGTGGTTGTCTATTTGGGATTTAAAGTAGATAATCTTTATAAGAAATATATACTTGTTACCACCCAAAATTTCCCTTTTTGTTTGGTGTTTCATAAAGACTAGCTCTATTTGAAATGATAGATATGGATCTCTATCATAAATTAAAAAAACTAATAGTAATTTGTGATTGAATTACTTGCTCAAAAATTAAAAACAATATTCTGAAAATACTTTTGTCTAATTAAAAATAAAAAACATATTTCTATGACATTAAAATCAATAAAAAAAATTAAATCAAATAAAAAACAATGAAATCAAATTTATATTTGTAAATGAAAACATATAATTTTTTTTTAATATTATAATTTTTATATTATCAATCAAAAAGTTTACAATATTCATGTTTGATTACTTCCACAGTCAAATATCCTGAAGAAGTATATAATATTAGTAAACATCAAGTATTCAACTATTATGATGAGATGTTCATAAATTTGCATTAAATAACATGTGCTAATAGGGGAAAACCCCCGATTCCCATTCATGATCCGATTGTCATTTACTCCTCGTTCACCTGTCCCCCCAATATCCGTTTACATTTTAGTCATTAAAATGTTGTAGTTATGCCAATAAAAAATTAGACATTACACCAGTATATGTTCACTACTTAGTATGTAACCAACCAACAAAAAAAAATTAAATTAAACATATTGGTACAATTATGTTTTCAACACAAGTCAACTTGCACAAAATAAAGTCATTTATGGTTATGCAATTTCACCATTACATTAAAATTAAACATATTGGTACAATTATGTTTAGGGCTTAAAGTTGCCCAACAACCTGCGGTTAAGTTAACACGTATGCGTGGTTTCATGAAGGCTTAAGGGGTACATGGTTAACTCATATGCATGGTTTGATGAAGGAATATGGGGCACATGGAGAACATTTTAATGTGATGAGCTTGATGGCAAAGGGACCACCTCCTAACAGACCCACGTGATATTTTGATGGGGAATTCCTGCATACAAACGTAACTTGAAATAGGTGAAATGATAATTGGAATAAGCATTTTTTCATTCAACACACCATTGTTTGGCAGGAAAATACAAATGTGAAAGTTAATCACAACAATTCAATGCATTCAATATACACATTGTAATGATTTTATAAGATGCAATTTCTAGTGTCATTTGAAATGATAGGTTGTTTCCCACAAAAAATTCAAATTTGAAACTCACCCACCACAATTCAATTTACCCATTCGAATGATTTTTTAAGAGTGAATTCTCATATACTAAGTCTCAACCTCTCTTCACCTACAATATTGCTTTTTTAACACACTATTTTTTTGGGCATCGTTAATGTTTGAGCACTATGATTTCTGTTGACATTATTCTATGAACTAATCTCATGTTATTCTTTGCTGCACTAACAAGTTATTCAATTTTTACTGTCTGTGCAAGTTAACTGGAAAATTATGGCACCTGCTAGAAGGACTACAAGGGTTGTAGGAAGCGGAAAATGTGCAATTACAGTAACTCGTGGGGTGCACTTCGTTGAAACACAGCCTGATGAAGAAGTTCATGCAAATCCCAGCCCACAAGATGTTCCTGACTCTGCAGATGAAGCCACCAACACAACAGAAGCTGAACTTCCTATTCAGCCAAATGTTCAACCTGATGTTCAACCTGTTGTGCAACTGCCCTCACCTGTACCTGTACCCATTAGGTAGTGGACATATGCTGATATGGAAGGAGCAGTTAAGAGTGTTGAAGAAAACAACATGTCAATCAGGGCAGCAACAATCAAGTGGGGTATGCCACCTAGCAGTTTGAGGGCATGGCTGTTAGGACAAACCACCACAAAGAGGAGGGGTCCACCTACAATTTTAATTGAAGAGGAGGAGACTGAAGTTGTCGAATGGTGCAAGGACATGGCAAGATTGAGCCATAGACTGCAAGTAAATCAACTGCAAGCCACTGTTTCCCATATAACAGCAAGTCGACCCAATCCTTTCACAAATGGGGTCCCCGGGAGGTCATGGTGGGCAGGATTTCGAAGAAGGCACCCATATTTGACAATCAGAATAGCTGAAGGAGTGGACAGTGACAGAGCAATTATGGTTCGTTCTTTTGTCGTGCAAGCATTCTACGACAACCTCGAGAACCTGATCAAACTTAACTAGTATGGACCAGGTCGAATATGGAACTGCGATGCGACTGGTATTCAGGCTGGAAGGAACTGTGGCATGAGAGTTATTGCCAAATTGGGTACAAAATGTGTATCACATTTAGTTTCAAAAAGTAGAGAGTGGATCACAGTGCTAGCTTGTGTAAGTACAACTAGGATAAGCATTCCCAGGTTTTACTTGTTTAAATCAAAGAGGCACATGCAAAACTATATCTTTAAATGCGAGGTTGGGGCATTGATGGCAGTCCAAGAACATGCGTGGATGACAAAGGAACTATTTCTCAAATGGTTAGACCATTTTGCAGCAAATATCCCCAGTGGCGTTTCACCGACAAATCAGGCCCTTCTCATTTTGACGGTCATGGCAGCCACGTGGCTTTCAAGACCATTGAGCAATCACAAAAAATAGGAATAGACCTGCTAACGCTGCCTACTCATACCAGTCACAAGCTATAGCCATTGGATGTCAATGTTTTTGCTCCATTCAAAGCATATTTCAGAGAGGAAAGAACTATTTGGCAGGCTGCAAACCCACATATTGATATTGGACGTGAAGAGTTGGCAAGTCTTGCAAGCCAAGCTTTCAGAAAAGCCTTGAAACCAAGTGACATTATCAGTGGGTTCCGCAGAACAGGAATATGGCCTCTTAATCGGTTAGCCCTTGACAACGACATGGGCCCAAGTGAGGGCTATGTTGTTGAAGATGATGTTCAAACTCCTACAACTGAAGATGAACCAGTCACAATGGAAACTAAAGACGATGTTATGGCAGCAGAGACATGCTTGCGTCTTCTTGATTATAATGAGGATGTAATAGATGGTTTTGTGAGGGAGTATGATGCAAGGGAAGTGGCAAGTGGTGTTGTAGCAGAATGCAATGGGGGTGATGAAGCTACAACACACATTCAACCAGAAATCCAACAAGTTTTAGTAGATTTCCAACTAGAAGTTCAATCAGATATTGCACCCTCCACTGAAGATACAACCACTACATCAACAGGCCTGAGTTTTCCAACTCAAGTTAGCCAACCAAAATGGATGCATGAAGCAGCCACAAACCTTGGAGTGCAAATAAATCCAATTGAGGAAGAAGTCAGCGTCTCTATGCCTTCCCCACCACATGTTGATCCAGCTCAAGTAATACATTACTTCACTAATGCAAGGAATTGGCAAGAGCATAGTGATGGTCAAAGTGAAGATGACAATGCTATTAGTGAGGAAGAATCTGACTTTGTGCCATGCAACCCACATGATGGATCACAAACAACAAGACCAATCAGCAAATTCTTGAAACTTCCAGTGCAGAGGGTGCAAGGAACATCACAGAGAGGTTGTTCGGGAGTGCTTCGCCTTAGTAGGGGGTCCCAAGTACTAACATCTGAAGCCTTCATTGAATTGTTCAGCCAACAAGAGGCAGAGAAGAAAAGGCAAGAGGAGTTGCAACAACATAAGAAGGAGCAGATGTTGCAGAGAAAGGTAGACTGTGAAGCAGAAGCAATTATAAAGGAAGCAGCAAGGGCTGAGAAGCAAGCAAGGAAAGTGATAGAAGATGAGCAAAAAATGATAAGAATGCAAGAGAAAGCCATTCGACAGGAGCAGGCCAAGGCTGAACGTCTACAAAAGGAAGTAGAAAAGAAAGAAAAACAAGCAGAGAAGAGAAAACGTAAGTCAACAACGGGGGATCCTATACCCACCCATCATCCTATCATGCTTGATATGATGAGCATTTTGACACTAGCCTTTGCAGCCATCAACAATATGCAGGTTGGAAGTGGCTCACAACAAATGGGATTGACTGTTGATGCAAGCCAGGCATTACTTGCTCAAATAGCAACATGCCTTCAAGGAGGTATTAACCAAATATCACCTCCTCCAAGTGGACCTAACTCAGCTATAGGCGGATATATCACGCCGCCACCTTTTCCTAGAAATATGGACAGTTGATGATAATGATTATAACTGTGATATGATTATAAGATGTGATAATGCTGATGTAGTTATGTTTCAAGTATGTTTGAGCAATGTTTTTTTCTCTCGCACCACCCAATCAATTAATGCAGTTTGAATCAAAATATAACTATGATATGATTATAAATGTCCTAATGCTGCTGTTGTTTGTTATTGGAACCTCAAATTTGTATGCCTTCTATGTTTGATGATATGATTATTATCAGATTAATTATATACACACACACACACATATATAAATAGCTATATATGTACATACATATATGCATAACCATATATATGTATGTACATATATACCTATCAATATACGCTTATGTATATACATGCAAACATATAATTAATCTAATACTAAACAATCTCATAATTATTGCATACTATTGCTCATTTCATCTAACTTACAACCATATATAAAAAAATACACATTTTTTCAGTATTACTAGGTCATTGCCAAAGTAAAGCCATAGACTTTACCTGTCATTAACGTTGAATGTCTTCTGTTGATTGCGGATAAATCCTCACATTCCTGCCATTAAGAGACCAATGCCAATAAATATATTCTTGGAATTAAATAAGCATCTAATAAGAAAAGTAATTATTTAAGAACATGTGTATACTAGAAAATGTTAACATATCAAGAAGCATTCAGAGCAAAATGTCCCTATAGAGTTTGTTGTGTTAACAAACACAGCTTTGTTGGTATGTTGATAATCCACATGCTTATTTCACCTCTCCACGCTCCTGCTTGCCTGCAAAATAATTGTAATAAACGGGGGTAGTACTCGGTACTCATAACATTCCCACATCAAATCATCCTTACAATATTGCATGCACAACAATAAGAGTTTTGATTGGAGCATTAAAATCCACAATGTTTCGATCCTTGGTATGAAGCTGAAAATAATAGTGTGTATTACATATGATGGCACCATATATGGCATAGTGCAATAGAATGGACATATATATACATATTTATGTATATGTATACATGTATATCTATATATATAAATATACATATATTTAGTGACAACCATTGCACGAATTTATTTGACAGTGTGTATTGTGCAAATACTTTGTGCCACGACTTTCAATAAATATATGTATATCTATATAAATATACATGTCTATGTATATACATATACATGTATACATATACATTCATACATACATATGCATATACATGTGTATATATATTTGTATATACATATACATGTACATGTATATGTAAATGTATATACAAATATGTAATCTAATTATTGAAACTCATAAAATAAGTGGAAAATAATGTATCGCTGATAAATAAAAACATGAATTTACTTATTCTGAGTGTACCAACATGAATAAGATTTCTTTTAAGAGGAATGTGCAGAAGTTGCCTTAGTAAGCTCTGAAGTCTGCAGAGGATATTCAGTGAAAGTAGGGGGGAATTCGTAATGAAAATGACAGTGGGAATTCCCTCTTAAAAAATCATTCGAATGGGTAAATTGAAATGTAGTGGGTGAGTTTCAAATTTGAATTTTTTGTGGAAAACAATCTGTCATTTCATTTTGTAGTGACCATGTATGCCTAAGTTTTGTAGAGGATATGCTGTGAAAGCATATGCAAATTCATAGTGAAAATGACACTGGAAATTGCCTCTTATAAAATCATTACAATGTGTATTTTGAATGCATTGAATTGTGATGATTGACTTTCACATTTGAATTTTCCTGCCAAACAATTGTGTGTTGAATGAAAAATTTCCTATTACCAATTATCATTTCACCTATTTCAAGTTACATTTGTATGGGGGCCCCATCAAAATATCACGTGGATCCGTTAGGAGGTGGTCCCTTTACCATCAACCTCATCACATTAAAATGTTCTCCATGTGCCCCATATTCCTTCATCAAACCATGCATATGAGTTAACCACGCACCCCTTAAGCCTTCATCAAACCACGCGTACATGTTAACTTAACCACAGGTTGCTGAGCAACTTTAAGCCCTAAAGTGTTCATCTCCCGCGGTTTATATTATATGATTTAGATTTCATATACATGATTATGAATACAATTATATGCATAAATTAAACCATTTAGTGGATTAGATGACTAGTGATTTAGATTACATAGTGACAGCCATTGCAACTTGGACATTGTTTGCTTAATTTCATCTGGTCGGTCCATTTTCTTAGTCTGGTGAGATGAACTGAGGTACTACACTTCTCACAGTTAAACCAAAATATAAAATTACCCAAGTTTTAGAGTTCAATAGGCAACCATCAGAATTTTGGATTTATACTTGTGGAAATTTCTGAGAAAATTCATTTGTTATAGAGTCCTCACAGTCTGCATTGCTAGTTCTGTCTATGTAAGGAAGAGATCTATTTTTATGGAAGCTTCTTTATTAGATAACAATGTAGTGGTCTAGAAAAACTAAAGCAGTTTCAATGAAAATTATCTGGTTCACTTGATGAAGAAAAAGATTTTTTGAAATTTTAACATGCTCCACTTCATTAGAAAATAATGGTATGTTAACATTATTTATTTCCCTCCTCTCATCTGGTGGATTACTCAAAGGAGGTATACCTAGATTACATTAATTAGCCTTGATTAAGGCTAAATCTAAAAGCTTGGTGCATTGCTTAACCTGTTAAACTATTGCCAAGTGGCAGCATGTGTTTGGTCCAAAATTTTATTTAATTTTCTCTCAAATATTTACCAATAATTTAAGATACAAATTTTTGGGAAACTGTGGACTATTCTGTTTAGATCTCTGAGTCATTGCTAGTCCATCCAAAATGAAATTAGAAACAAATATTTGGATAAAGTGGACTATTCTAATGTTGCAGTGTAACTGTGTAAGTGAGAAACAAGTAATATGATGTCTACCAATCAACCAAATTAAACCAGATTTAATCAAAACCCAAGTGAGTGCTACCAAAGGAGAATCATCATTTGAAGTGGTTCATATTGTGGATGATGGGGCTTGTGACTCATGATTTTATGGAATGGTATTAGCAGGCCTTAAATCAAAACCTCAAGCTATGAGGCATAATGATTTCTCATCATTATCACTTATACAGTGGGATCGAGGAAGGATGGGAAAAACAATGCAATTAATGAAAGGGTCAAAAGGAGACATTGACATGGAGACCTATGCAAAGTTTGGGAAGGTAAACGGTTTGGAGAAGGGACAATCGAGTAGTATGAGGAAGGTCGATAGCTTCTAGACTAGCGAGAGGGGATTTTAGAATAATGTCAACAGAAATAATAGCGCTCAAACATTGACGACACCCAGAAAAACCACTGTTGAAAAAGCAATCTTGCAGGTGAAGAGAGGTGGAGACGTTTTTTGTAGCTCCATATAAATTAATTGGTAGCACTCGCCTGGGTTTTGAATAAATGTTTAAATTTCATATAATAATTCACGAGGGCTCACTTGTCTACCAGTCGGCAGTCACATGTAAATATAAATGATTACAGTCAAACCCTTAATGGCATATAGAGAAATGAGTTTTAAAAACCCAAAATGCACTCAAACACCGTCGAACCCAAAAAAATTCCACTGTTAAACAAGCAATCTTGTAGGTGAAGAGAGGTGGAGACATTTTATGCAGCTCCATATAAGATAAAATGAAAAAGTCTTTGAAGATTAAGTATCCTATTATATACCCAGTAAATTTCATGATGATACTTGGTCAAATTTTGTTAATGTCATGTTTAAATCATATCACATGTGATTACTTCATAGAATAATGTCAAAAAAAGGCATAGCAGTCAAAAATTCGATGACGTAGACAGAATAATTCACAAGGGTTCATTTTTCTACCAGTCGGCAGTCACATGTAAATATAAATGGTTACAGACAAACCCTTAATGGCATACAGAGAAATGAGTTTTAAAAACCCAAAATGCACTCAAACACCGTCGAACCCAACAAAATTCCACTATTAAACAAGAAATCTTGTAGGTGAAGAGAGGTGGAGATGTTTTATGCAACTCCATATAAGATCAAATGAAAAAATCTTTGA
Source organism: Sequoia sempervirens (assembly GCA_007258455.2). Lineage (NCBI taxonomy): Eukaryota > Viridiplantae > Streptophyta > Pinopsida > Cupressales > Cupressaceae > Sequoia > Sequoia sempervirens. The sequence goes on along the minus strand of VDFB02061695.1, from coordinate 27,009 downwards.
AGATTAAGTATCCTATTATATACCTAGTAAATTTCATGATGATACTTGGTCAAAATTCCGTCAATGTCCTATTTAAATCACATTACATGTGATTACTTCATAGAATAATGTAAAAAAAAGGCATAGCAGTGAAAAAGTCGATGACAAACAGAATAATTCACGAGGGTTCATTTTTCTACCAGACGGCAGTGACATGTAAAAAAAAATGATTACATTCAAACCCTTCATGCCATACACAGAAATGATTTTAAAAGACACCAAAATGCACTCAAACACTGTCGAACCCAACAAAATTCCATTGTTAAACAAGCAATCTTGCAGGTGAAGAGAGGTGGAGACGTTACTTGTAGCTGAAGGTCGTCGTCGTGCTGGCTGAGCCAAAGTCGGTGGCGGGAGAGAGGAACCGTGGTCGCGGTGAGGAACATTCTAGAAAGAAACTGCGGGAGATGAAGACTTTAGGGCTTAAAGCTGCCCAACAACCCGCGGTTAAGTTAACACGTACGCGTGGTTAACTCATATGCATGGTTTCATGAAGGAATATGGGGCACGTGGAGAACATTTTAATGTGATGAGGTTGATGTTAACGGGGCCACCTCCTAACGGACCCACGTGATATTTTGATGGGGCCCCCATACAAACGTGACTTGAAATAGGTGAAAGGATAATTGGTAATAGGCAATTTTTTTATTTTTTTTGGATTTGTAATGAACGGGTATAGGCAAAATAGTGAAGATGTAGGGGACGGTGGTAAAAAAACACCCCTTTTTACCACCTTTCATTTTACGACTTCCACAAGACGTGTTTGAAATACCCAAAAGCCATTTTTTTCTTTTTAAGGTCCTAACTAGATTACGAAGAAGCCCAAAAAAAAAATTGAAATCGAGCCTATTTTGCACTCTACACGAATGTGTGAAGTTAGCCCTAACAACTACTGGTACATTTCCCCTAGAAAAGGTGCTCATGACATTAAAGGGAGATATATCAGAAACTAGAACAGGTTTGAACTACCATACGCTATAATCAATAGTCAATACAGAGGTTGTTTATGTGGGACCAGCTTTCCCACATAAACAACCAGTACAACCAACTTACCCAAGCTTCCTGCATAAGCTGCAGCATTGAGGAATGTCTAACGGTCATCCCTTGGCCAGAAAACCATTATCAATGGCGTGGCTTCTAACAAGAGCTTTGCTGCATCAACGTGACCATGGTCTGATGCTATTATCAGCGCCGTCTCTCCAAACTGGTTGCGCCTGTACACACTACACCTCCTATACTTGAGTAGAATTCTGACTACCTCTGGATTGCCCTTCTTAGCAGCTTCATGCAGTGGTGTGTTCTTATCTAAATTCTGAGCTCCAGCCACGGAGCACTTCACACCAAGTATCCATTTGACAACCTCCACGTGCCCTTCTCTTGCAGCGATGTGCAGGGCAGTGTTTCCTTTAAATGTAATCCCTTGTTTCAATTTCTCCTGGCTCACCTGCTGAAGGACATTCAGATCGCCATTTTTAGCAGCAATGAAGATTTTGCTATCCATTCTCGTCATTTTCTCAACCTCGTTATACCCACTTACCATTCCGTCTCTGAGGTTGGCTATTTATAATGAATTCATCTCCATCTCCTGGTAGTAAGTTGGAGATTCGCTAATACATATCAAAGTGGCAGCCGAAAAAGAAAAAGAAGAAAAGAAAATGCCTTGGTCCCTCCCGCTGTTTAATTATTCCCTTTCTTTATGACTGATTATTGGAAGTTCGGAAATTTCTTGAGAATTACTCATTAATATGCTTTTGTCAAATTCACGTGTTTACTTTTATTTATGCTCTTGCTTTGGTCATTTCAATCAATCATATTGTCAATTATTTATGCTTTTTGTCATTTCAATCAATCATATTGACAATGAAATGGATTAATTTTTTTAATTTAAGTTTAACATTATATTTTAGGTTTTGATTTGTTTAGATGGTTTAATTTAAATCACATTAATAGATGATTTTGATAAAGAACGTGGTTTCTTCTTATCATTTACATTTGCTTATGATTAAAAAACAATATTTGTGATCTTATCATGTTCATCATCTAACTGTATGTCAACTATTTTTTTAAACCAAAACTTTTCTATCTAAATTAATTTATGAAAAGAAATCTAAATTAATTTATTAACAATAATTTTTAAAAATCTAGATTTGTTTCGTAGAACATTTTTTAATATTTAAAAATAACAACAAATTATTTAGAATTAGTGAAGGTATTTTTTGGGATAAATTTTTAATTAATTATTTTTAATATAATACTTTTATTTTATAAAAAAAAATAGAATGTTGATGAATAGATATTTCACTATTTCATGTTATAATTTTTAAAATTTAAATTCATTATTAATTTTTACTTTAGTAAGTTGTATATAAAAAATTAATTAAAATTATAGATTGTGTATTCAATTTTTGTCAATAAAGTGTTTATTTATATATACCATATAACTTGAAATAAAAATAAAACATTTATCTAATTTTAATCATAGATCATTAATATTGATAGAGATGTAATTTTTTTAGTTTTTATTGTTTATTTTATTTTTTATAATTTTAAATGACAAAAATTTTAATTTAGATACACATTTTTCTACAATTCAACTATTTTTGCAGATACTCTAATTAAAATTATTATTTATTGTAAAAATGACATTAATGTACATACATATTCATTATTTTTAAAAAATAATTTATCTAATTTTAATCATAGATCATTAATATTGATGGAGGTGTACTTTTTTTTAGTTTTTATTGTTTATTTTATTTTTTATAGTTTTAAATGAGAATAATTGTAATTTAGATATATATTTTTCTATAATTCAACTATTTTTGTATAAACTCAAATTAAAACTATTAATTATTATAAAAATGACATTAATGCACATACATGTTCATTTTGTCTAAAAGAAATCCATTGTTTGTCATTACTTTTATTTATGATTTTGTCATTTCAATCAATGAAATGAGTTAGCTTTTTTAATTTAAGCTTAAACAACATATTTCAAGTTTTTATTTATTTAAATGATTTAATTTAAATCACATCAATAGATGGTTTCTATTGATAAAGAGAGTGGTTTCTTCTTGCCATTTACATTTTCTCATGATTAAAAAATAATAATTATGATCTTATTATATACATCTAATTGTATGTCAACTATTTTTTAAGTCAAAATATTTTTATCTAAATTAATAGATGATGGACTTTTTCTAAGTTTTTTTTTTTTCTTTATAATATAAAAATTATTTTTTAATTTATAAAAGAAATATAAATTGATTTATTAACAATAATTTTTAAAAATCTATATTTTTTATTAGAAATTTTTTTAATATTTAAAAATAATAACAATTTATTATTTAGAATTAGTGAAAATATTTGTTGTGACAACTTTTAGTTAATTAATTTTTAACATAATACTTGTATTTTAGAAAAAAAATAGAATGTTGATGAATAGGTATTTCACTATTTCATGTTATGTTTTTTAAAATGTACAAGTACACTATTGATTTTTACTTTACTAAATTGTATTAAAAAAATTAAATAAAATTATAGATTGTGTATTTGATTTTTGTTAATATAGTGTTTATACATATATACCACATAACTTGAAATAGAAATAAAATATTTATCTAATATTAAACATAGATCATTAATATTGATAGAGGTGTACTTTTTTTTTTGTATTATATATAGAGGTCACAAAAAATAAGTGTCAAAATAGCACCGAGGATCGCAAAGTACAACTCAAGAGAGGCTATGCCTCACATCAGGAGCTACATGAGTATCCAGAACATAGATATACAAAATAGAACAAGAGACAGAGAGGAAGAGACACTAGAGTAAGATATCATCCATGTTATCAACCCAGGCCGTCCACCCCTTAGCACCTTCCATCCAAACAATGCGTTTCAATTCCTAAATCTGAGCAAGCATGAGGATCTGCTCCTTGTTGACGTTCCTATTGTTCTTCACCTCTTGGGTAAGAATTTTGCAAGACTTTTCAAATAACTACAGATTGTCCAGAGTCTGCCTCCATGCATAGCCACCCTACATCTCATAAATGAAGAACGTGGAAAATCCATTCTTGAGGAACCTTTTAAGTTTTTCTTTTTCAATCAACATTGAAGTGCGGACCTGAAGGAAAATTTTAAGATAAATGAGTTTCTAAAAAGACTCAGTAAGAATTATGGGATTGTTCTGGTATCTTTCTTCGTTTCTACATTTCCAGATTTGCCACAAAATATTAGAGGAGAGAATTTTCCAAAATAAATTAGAATCTTGTTTCAGTCCAACAATATGCCCAGTTATAATTTCAATGATGTTAAAGATCGAAGGATAACTGATGCCAAACATATGCCAAATTTCCTTAGCAAAAATACAGTCAAAAAGAATGTGTCTACCAGTCTCGGGTAACCTGCACATAATACAATGATCAGTAACCGGGGAATCTTTTCTGATAGGGAGCCTATCAAGAATTAAAAGCCAATTAAAACATTTTATCTTAGGTTCAATAGGACCTTTCCAGAGATTCTCAAAAAATTTCATCCACGAGTGGGTGTCGAGGGTAGAGTACCAAACATTGTTGATGTGCTCAATAATGGCATCAGAATGCCCGATAATATTGTATATATTCTTGGCTTTAATTTTGTTTAAAATGGTCCCATCCAGCCATTTACTGCTTAAGAATCTATGAGAATCAATTTGACAAGAAGCCGAGAGATTCATGGTGGCCTTGCGGATCAAATTATAGGTCTTCTTTTGGGAGACGGGTAAGTCAAACTTGTTACTAAGATCCTCCCAGCTTATTAAACTATCATGTTCAAACAAGTTAGCTAATTGAGAAATGCCTTTGTTATCCCATTGCCTAGCAGAGCAGCCCTGAGAGAGGGTGAGGGGCTTGCCAGAAGAGCTTAGGTTCCACCAGATGGACCTTTCACTGTAAAGATGAGTATCATCATGGAAGGTCTTGTTAGTGATAAAGCCTCTCACATAGTTCCAAGCTTTCCAAATGGATCTAAAAATAGCAGATCCTTGCACAAGAACAAGAAAGTTACCAAGGACAAGATCATTGAATGGAAGATTCTTCTAGGATTTAGCCTTCTTGGGGTATCCCCTTTCAATGTTATTCCTAACCAGGACCTTCCAAGGATCATCACCATCAAGAGAGTGAAAGATCCACTTGGCAGCTAAGGCAATCCCTTGGAGCCTAAGATCTTTCAGGCCAAGCCCCCCAAGGAGTTTATTAGTATGGCACCATTCCCATTTAACTGCGTGCATTTTGTTTTTACCTTTGCCATCAAACCAAAGAAACTTCCTAACCGCCTTTTGAATTTCTAAAATTTGATAGTTACTGAACATCCAGGCCGAAGAATAATAAATATTATAAGAAGAGAGAATTTTTTGGCAAACTTGCACTCTGCCAGCCAGTGACAGGGCCCTGTTGTGCCACTTATTGAGTTTCTTGAAGATCTTGTCTTTGACCCATGACCACATATCTTTGAGGGAGGGATCAATGGAGAAGGGAATGCCAAGATATCTCACAATTTTGTTCGGGCCTCCCCACTGAAAGTGATAGTTCTTGAACCAGTTAGGTGGTTGCTCATCCCAACCAAGGCAGATAGACTTGAGGTGAGAGAGATGAGTGCATGAGATCTTGCAGAAGAGGTTGAGCTTGTGATACAGAGCCTCAAAGTTGTCAGTCGTGGCTTCAAGGAAGATTGTCGTGTCATCAGCGAATTGGCAGTTAAGAAGCTCTTCGTTATTGGGAAGAGATATGCCTTTAACAACCAGAGAGATAGAATTGTCTCTCAAGATGTTGTACAGGGCTTCAGAAGCAACCACAAAGAGGGTAGGGGCCAAGGGGCAACCCTGTCTGATGGACCTTCCAAGAGGAAAGGAGTCTGAGAGGGAGCCATTCACATCAACCTGGGTGAAGGCATCTTTGAGTAAAATTTTAACAAAGTTGTAGAAGGTACTAGGGAAACTGAATGCCTCAAGCATCATGGAGATGAAATTCCATTCCACCCTATCATAGGCTTTCTTGAAATCCAAAAGGAACATGACAGAGTCTTGCTGAGAAACGTTGGCCCAATTCATGGCTTCCCAGCTGGTGATCAGGTTTTCAAGGATATATCTTCCTTTAATGAATCCAGTTTGGGTAGGGCACACAAACTTGGGCCAGATATTCTCAATTCTCAGAGCCAAAATCTTGGCGAAGATTTTATAGGAAACATTGAGGAGAGTAATAGGTCTCCAGTTCTTGATGAGCGCTTTGTCCCCATCCTTGGGGAGCAATTTAATAATTCCCCTATTAATGGAGGTACCCAAGGAGCCTCTAGCAAGGGCCTCATAGTAAATATCAAGAAGGTCTTGGAAAATCCAATCAATATTAGCCTTGTAGAACTCAACTGGGAGACCATCAGGGCCAGGGGCCTTGTCATTATCAAGATCGTTAATGGCTTTTTCAATTTCCTCTAGGAAGAGATCTTTTGACAGCTGGTTGGCTTCTAAAGTGGAGATCTTGTTAGGGATAAGGGAACGAACTTGAATTCTCAAGAGGGAGGCATCCTCCGAATCCTAAGAGGCAAAAAGATTATGATAAAAGTTGACAAAGGCCTTTTTGATGTTTTCGAGGTCATTTATCTCATGATTATCAACAACTATTCTTTCTATATTTTCATTAGACTGCTTTTGCTTGATGAGGTTAAAGAAGAATTTGGAGCCTTTGTCCCCAAACTGCAACTAGTGCGCACGGGATCTGATCTTGGCGCCATTGACCTTGACCTGTTGATGTTGTCTAAGGGCATATTTAGCCTTAACAACTTGAGAGATGAGCTCACAATCAGCAGGATTGGCTTGGATGTTGGTTTCAGCAAACTGAAGCTCAGAGGAGAGCTTTTTTTCCACGAATCTAAAGTCTTGGCCCTTTTTTGCCCAATGGTTTTTAAAAGATTCTGCTAGGCTTGAATGTTCAAGTTCCATCTATCCAAATGAGACTTGGTAGGAAATTTATTTCTATTGATGAGACTAATGATACGGATGGCGCTAAGAGTATCATCATCTTTGAGCGAGTTAGTGTTAAGGAAAAATTTGGGATTGGATCTACTGCTGCGACTAGGGGAGTTGTTGATTCTAACACAAGAAGAGATAGGGTGGTGGTCAGAAAGAGAAGTGGGGGTAACAAGGAACGAGTGGCCGAGATTATCAGGGAGAAAGGAAAAAAGTTCTTGTTAGCACAAAAATGGTCAAGCCTGGAGTAAATTCTATAGGGACCCTGCTGGAAGTTACACCAAGTATGCCAGATTCCAGGGTAAGAGTCCTCAGTGCCAGCCAAGGGGTCAAATAATTGTTTGGAACTTATCATCTTATTCCAGTGCATTTTTTCCAAGTCTTTCCAGACAAATGGGAGACCTCCAACTTTGTCTTCCTGAGATTCAATCATGTTGAAGTCCCCCCCACAAGCCAAGGGATATTAGGGAGAGCAGCCAACCAGTCCCAAAGACTCGCTCTCTCCTTGAAATCATTCGGGGCATAAATAGAGCATATGCCAAATATATTATTATTGAAATTAAAGGTAATCCAAACCGCCCTGTTATAGGGGGAAATCCCGTTGCCTGTGATAAAGTTGGCCCATTTCCTGTTGATCAGAAGGGCAACCCCACCCCTGTCTCTAGGGTGGTTGGTGTAAATCTTGATGGCATCTTTCCACAGAAAGTTGAGGTTGGCATCCAGAGTGTAGCCGGATCTCCTGCAGCATAAGGAAGTCCATGGCATTACAGGTGTCAAGGAAACGCTTAATGACCCACCTTTTGTCAGGGGATTCAAGCCCCCAAATATTCCACGAAATGTAATTCATTGGGGAACATTCAAGGGAGGAGAGCAATTGTCAGAAGAACCCGCAATTGGGGCTGTCACAATACCCTGAATGTCACCAATCTTTTTCTTAGACCGGGGCTCTTGTTTTTGGAGCCTAAGCGTCTCCCCCTCCGCTTAGCCGTGGGGAAAGCATCCCTTAACTCATCATCATTCTCAGAATCATCAAGGGATAGGTAATCCAACTCCAAGGAATGCTTCTGAGGGTGAAAGGCCGGGACCGTGGAAACATTATTGGCCGGGATGATTTCAAGTAAGCAATCGTCCCCAAGCTCACGAAAAATTTTAGGGGGGAAGCTTAGGGGAGGGGTCGGGTTAGGGCACCTGATAGAGCGGTCCACAAGGGCCAAGCACGAAGGGGTGGAGCTGGTTAGAGTTTCTTTGGATGTGGACGCAACAAAGTTGACCGCGAAAGAGGCAAATTGAGAACAAAGGGACTGAGAGTCCTCTAGAGCGGTAATATTCTGCTTATTAGCTCTACATCTACGCTTGTTGGAATTTTTTTCCACCATAGTGAGTCTGGCGTTGGGAGCAACAGCCGCGAGGGGAAAAGAGTCAGTCGAGGGAATAGCAGGGGGGGAACAAAAGTGGTGGATGGGATGATGGAGGCCAAAGGGGGTACGGGTTTCGCGGGCGCATCAGAAAGAGGGGTTTTATCCAACGAGGAATCTGGGTTAGGGTTAACAGCAGACGACGAATTACGAGGAAGCGAGGGTTTGGCAGTCTTTCCTCAAATGCCCTTCCCTTTTGCACATGAAGCACGCATTCATACCCCCAAGAATATCAATGGGGCACGCGAATTTGTCATCAGTAATACAAATATTAATTTCAGAAGGAATTTCATAACTGGGATTCAGCGAAATAAGAACCCTAGCGTCCATATGAGGGACCAGTATGACAGTGTCATCCATTCGAATGACTTTACCAAGAGGCTCAAGCAACTGAGGGAGGAAATGCCATAGAAATGGCGAGATTTTTTTTACCACAATCCAGCGAGGGGCTGAGAGTGCAAGGACTTCCTCATGTATGGCCTCAGGCAACCATGCAATGGAGTGGAAGGAGGTAGAACCCATGGTCCAGTATTGTTTTTTAAGAATTTCATTTTGGGCTTCATGATTAGCGAAAAAAATAACAAACAACCCTTTTTGTATCTGCCTACAGAAAGAGATGTGGAAACCAAGTTTCAAGTTCCAATAGTTGTGAAACCAGTCAGCAAGAAATTTTCTTGGTGGACATTTATCCACTTCAACAGCAGAAAAGAAAATAGCATAATTTTTAAGTCTATTTTTCTCCTTACTAATTTCAGCTAGCATTTCAGGATTAGGAGAAACAGAGAGAGATGTGGGAGCAACCCCACAATTCTTACCGGTTTCGAAGGTTTCATTAGGGTTCGAGAGGGTAAACCTTGCACTCGCGTTGATGGAGATACCAGATTTCGCCACTGCCTCAGAGAATGACTTGGGTCTTGAATGCGAGGGGGAAGATTCGAGATTGTCTATGCAAGTATTGTCAGAGGCCATAGATGCTCTAGGTATAGCCAAGGAGGAATTATGGGGTACGGCCTCTGCCGAACGGCAGAGGGAAGAGGATGAAGATTGATTCATCATAAATGCACATAAAAGCCTATACTACGAAGGAACGAACACACCTGATGAGTCACCGCTTTTAACCAGATTTCAAGGAGCAAAGATTTTCGCATCAGAGCCACCGGTTGTATATCATTGAATTGGTGTACTTTTTTTAGTTTTTAATTATTTATTTTACTTTTTTATAATTTTAAATGAGAATAATTGTAGTTTAGATACATATTTTTCTATAATTCAACTATTTTTGTAGATATTCAAATTAAAATTATTATTTATTGTAAAAATGACACTAACGCACATACATATTCATTATTTCTAAAAAAACATTTATCTAATTTTAATCGTAGATCATTAATGTTGATAGAGGTGTATTTTTTTTAGCTTTTTATTGTTTATTTTATTTTTTATAATTCTAAATGAGAATTCTTGTAATTTAGATACATATTTTTCTATAATTCATCTATTTTTGTATATACTCGAATTAAAATTATTATTTAAATTGTAAAATGATATTAATGCACATACATGTTCATTTTTTCTAAAAGAAATTCATTCTTTGTTATTTTTATACATTTGTGTCCAATAGAGATCTTTATTTTTATATAGTGAGTTACACAAATTGATTAAAAAATATAAGATAAATATAATAAAAAATATATATATATGAAAAAATATATTTTCTAAAGCATAGTATGATGACTAGGGGTGATCCCACAGTGGTTTACAGTTTTTGAAATATATTGTACTTCTTTTTATTTATAGATTCTAAATATATTTTTTCCAATAAATTTGGAATCATATTGTACTTATTTTTATTTATAGATTCTAAATATATTTTTTCCAAAAAATTTGGAATCATATTGTACTTCTTTTTCCATCTCGCTTGAGAACTAGTTAAAAAGTGAGGCTTACTATATAACACATAAATTTATTTCAATTAAAAATAAAATTAATTCTTTCGAATTTAGATTTGTAACTCAATATAAATTAACAATAAATTCCTCTCTTGCTAATACTTTGGAGATTCGCTGATACTTCAAAGTGGCAGCCGCAAAAGAAAAAAGAAAATATCTTGTCCCCTCCCTGTTTAATTATTCTCTTTGATTAAAACTGATTGGTGGACGTTAAGAAACTTCTTGACATTTAATGTATGAACACCCAATTCAGGTGTTTACTTTTATTTATTCCTTTCAATCTTTATGAGAACTCCATTGCTATGATTTTGTACTGAGTTAATACTTTGAACATAAAATCGTTGTTCTTGCCAGATCCATTTGCTCAAACTTAGAGAAAGGGACAACCTATCTCATCATATTTCATTTTCTAAATTGTATGCCAATTATTATTTTGGCATAATCTATTTAGGATGGAGATTTTAAATTAAATTAATGGATGAAAGTTGCATTTATTAAAAACTTTTTTTTCCCTTTTAAAATATGATTATTATTTATTACTGTTGCACATAAATGGATTGATAAATGTAATGTTTATTGATTCAAAAACATTAATTTATTTAGTAAGATAAGTTTTAAAAATTTAAATTGGAAGTATTTTTTTTATTTAAAAATAAAAAGAGATTAATATATATTCAAAATTAATAGAAGAGGAATTTATCTTTTGGACATTTTTGTAATTAATGGAAAGTAATATTATTATTTGACACAATCATTTTAATATTTAACAATTGTAAGGAATGAAAGTGCATACTGTGTACTCTTAAGGACACTTGGAGGAACAACCCGCTCAAACAAGAATGGAACCTAATGAATAGTCAAAAGGAGTAATCTTGTTATTAGTAGGTTTCTTTCAGGCCTGAAATTTGACGGTCACCCCTACCTGTTATATAAAATTTTATGACAATTTGGTCATTTATGAATTTTTATATAAAATCTTTTATAAATGCAATATCTTGAAAAATTAGAAAATAGTGATAATTATTAGTAATAAATATAAAAATCTACTATTATAATTAACAATTAACAAAAGTTTCTAAGTTCATATTAAAAACAAATCTTGTTAAATATATTATAAAAGTTAAAAATAATTATATATTCTACTTTGAAAAGATTATAAATTAATATATATTTTTATAATAATATTATAAATCACATATATTAATATAAAAAAATGATAAATATTATAAAAATGTCAAAAGTTTCTAAATTCATATTAAAAAATATTCATAAAAGTTATATTATATTTTAAATAAATTTATCTTTTTATAATAAAAATTATTAAATGATATATATTATATTTTGCTTATAATATTTTTTTACGGTTGAATAAAAATATAGCAAGTTAAACTATACGGTCTAATAATTTTTAAAGTTTTAATATACGGTCTAAAATTGAAAAAATGGTCAAATAGACCATCAAATTTCAGGCCTAGTTTCTTTTGTTATTTTTTGCTTTATCTAGGCCTACATGCCTGTCTCTTTGAGGCCTATGGACTATTTTGGTCTTTTCTCTCAATGACTATTAGCTAAATGTAGCGGAGCTTTGAAATGGTTACAGATAGCAGAATTCAGACGCCAAATTCTACGCCAATAGAAACACAGTGGATTGCTGCACACAGGGAGAGGCTTGAAGTATCCTTGCTATATAAATGGAGGTGAAAATAGCGGAGCAAACTGGCAAAAAAACAGATCTTTGATTTTCTCTTCAACGGATACAACGGACTCTGACAGAGGACTCTCAAAATCGAGCAAATTGGGGGGCAATGATAGATTTGACACAAAAATTAACGGACAGCCATCGTGTTGTCGAAGTTGGATTCACTATTTATTTATATTTTATTTTATTTATTTATTTATTTTTATTTTATTTTATTTATTTATTTTTATAGTATTTATTTATTTATTTTATTTATTTGTTTTTATTTATTATATTTTTTAGTATTTATTTTTATTTATTAATTTATTTGTTTTTATTTATTTATTTATTTTTATAATATTTATTTATTTTTATTTGTCTTTATAGTATATATTTATTTATTATATTAAAAATTTATTATACTATTTTATTTAAAAAATAATTTTTTATTTTATCTTAAAAAATATATTAATTATATATTATGTGTATATATAAAATAAAATCTTAATGTATATAATTTTATTATTTTATATAAAATAAGATTTAATCAATATCATTATGACTACATAAATGAATGGTTAGGAAGCAATCATATTAGATTCATTGCAACATACTATATAGTGGCAGTGTGTTAGGAGCAAATATCCTACCAAAAAATACATTATTGAAGGGAATCACTATTATTTAATACCTACTTTTTTAATTTGCATTATTTTTGAGTGATTGCTTTTGACACATGCTACAATCTATTTATGCATTTTAATTTTCAAACTGAAGTAGTGGATGAGGGATAACGGTGTTCCAAAACATAGCTAAATGGCAATAAGCGTTGAAACTTTCATCCACTTACTAGTAGGTGTCAATGAGATTTTTCATTTCCCCAAAATTCAAGGCTCAACTACCATCTAGCAACTTGTTTTCGAAGGCCAAATGTTTTTCAATACAATGTCTATGGAAGAGGTGCGAATACATTTTAGTCTCCATTAGAAGTTTCTTGGTAGCAATAAATGTATGAATCTTTGAAGAATATCATGAAAAATTAATAGTGTAAGAAAGCAGAGCTTTTTTCAAAGTCTCAGAGGTTGTGGAATGGCTGATATTTGTTAGTATGGAGGTCATAAAGGACAAATTACTTGGTATTTGTTCAGTGTTATAAAATCCAAACAATAAACAAATAGAAAAATGAAAAACTAAAGTTGTATAGGAAGTGTTGTTTTTGGAATGAGTTGGAGAGGGTAAAGAAGTAGAGAGGGAAGGATAGAGAAAGAGAGAGAGGAGGAGGGTAAAGGGACAGAGGGAGGTAGAGAGGGATAAGTGAGATAAAGATAGGGAAGGAGAGAAAGGTGAGATAGAAAGAAGTAGAGAAGGAAAGAGAGAGCTAGAGAGAGTAAGAGTGAGAGAGAGGGAGGGAGGAAGAGGTAGAGAGGGATAGGGGAGATATAGATAATTAGAGGGGAATAAGTGGGAGAGGGAGAGAAGTAGAGAGGGAAGGAGAGAGAGAGAAATAGGTGGGATGGAGGGAGGGATAGGTAGAGAGGGATATGTGATATAGAGGAGAATAGAGAGGGAAGGAGAGAGCAAGAGGGAGGGAGGGAAGGAGGGAGAGAGAGGTAGAGAAGGGACAAATTAGAGATAAAAAGAAAGAAGAGAGAGAGAGGAGGAGGAGTAAAAGAAGTAGAGAGGGAAGGATAAAAGAAAGAGAGAAGGAAGGAAAAAAAGTAGAAAGGGAAAAGGATAGAAAAGAGAGGGAGCAGAATTAAAGGGACAAAGAGGAGGTAGAGAGGGATAAGTGGGGAGTAGAGATGGAGAGGGGAGAGAAGGTGGGATAGAAAGAAGTAGAGAAGGAAAGAGAGAGCCAAGTGAGAGAAAGAGAGAGAGAGAGAGAGAGGGAGGAGAGTAGAGGGATAGGAGGATGTAGAGAATTAGAGGGGGAGGAGAGAGGTAGAGAGGAATAAGTGAGAGAGGAGAAGTAGAGAGGAAGGAGAGAGTGAGAGAGAAATAGGTGGGATGGAGGGAGGGATAGGTAGAGGGAGAGAGAAGGGGGGAGGGACGGAGGGACGGAGGGACGGAGGGAGAGGTAGAGAGCGATAGGTGAGATAGATCGTGTTTCTTTCTTTATGTCGCCCATTGCTTTTCATGGCCGTAAATAATGTGGGCTCAACCTATCGGCGTAAGTATTGCACTTCATTGGGGTGCAAGTGCTAGTTTTTTAATTGTTTTTTGTTTAGGACCAAGGCCCTTACCCTCTTTTTTTAATCAAAAACATTTTGTTTAATGTCATTTTACATTTTTATCATAAATATATATTTTATCATTCAATCTGATTTATTTGGTGTAATAATTGAAAATCACCCTTAAACTCAGTAGTCATGTGTCATTTTAGCCATTAGAAATCAACCACATGAATCCCAATCCTTATTTTGAATATTTTCTCACTTTAAAATATCGTGTGAAGCAATCTAGTCCTTAGATTAGATCACATGACATGACTTAGTTCATCTATTTCAAATTATTAGTTTCCTACTCCATGCCAACTTTCCTTTAATATTATTAGTGTCGTGTTGACTCACGTGCTAAAATCTTACATTTTCTCAAGGAATATATATTTAAAGACATCTTCTAGGTCAATATTATCATCACATATTATACATCAAGAATTACATTAAGAATGAGTGCATTTAGAGAACTCAATCATAATATCATTAGTCTTCATCAATATTGACATCTCTAATTAGCATGTTTTATCTTTGTATAATGGCCAAGGGAACTAACTATTACTAAAGAAGTTGAGGATCTTCCCCTAATCCTATAGTATGCCTTACTATTATTTTTAGCACAACCCTTGCTCAATGAACAAGTAAAGGAGGCTAGCATGTTTCAAAATATTGCATGTCTTAAACAAGTTCACACTAATTAGATTAGGTTACATGGAATGACCTAGTCTAGGATTAGACTGCTTTGTGTAGTTCTATCCTCAACAAAAAAATAACCATCTCTATTTGAGGTCCTTGATATCTATTTTGTATTGAGATCACATTTAACAATCTTATATCATAACACATTATCTAATCAACAATGTCATAATAAACATCAACCTAAATTCTACATTTAAGCTATCTTCCCTCTTGGTGATTTTATTTCACTCTTACTTAAATCTCAACATTTATATTTCAATATGAACCCCTTTTATTTAGGTTTAGTCTTATTAGCATTTAAATCATGGATTACTTAATGTGGGAAGCATTATTTTTCCTCACATAAATTAGTTAAATTGAGTTGAGATTAAAAAAAATGAAAGAATGAATTGCCTACCTTAAACTAATGTGATCCTCATATATATAATGGTGATAAAATTAAAACCTAAAACAACAGGTTCAATGCAAGAAGTTGGGTCCACTTTTTAGCCAAAAAGTGGAAGTATTTTTGTTGAAAATAAAATTTTGTCATAGTTGGAGTAAACATTTGAAGCACTTATTGTTTCATAGACAATTACCATTACACCAAAAGATCAAACTATTAATTCCTAATACAACCACCAAAGTTAATGAATCCATGGGAGGCAGTTAAGCCATGTGATGAACTTGAGTGCTACACTACACAAAACAAGGAGACCAATGGAACACACCTTGCAATAATCCCCCTAGCACAAGCGAGGGGTTCGAACCCGTGACCTAGACTCTAATACCAATTGTTGCATAGACATTTGTCATTGCACCAAAAGATTGACCTGTTAATGCCTACTACAACTACCAAAGTTAATGAATCCACAGGAGGTGGTTAATCCATGTCACAAACTCGAGAGTTATGCTCCATAGCACAAGGAGACCAAGGGTGCCCATCTTGTAACGCTTACATATATAATCTTAAGAAATTATACTAATATGAAATGTATTATTTTGATTCTAGTTTTCAAATAAATAATTTATTCTAATATCAAGATGATACAAGTTAATTTTTAATAAGAACACGTACCAAAATCACTTTTTAAAAGTCACTTTTTTAGGTTCATAACATACACGTGTAAGAACAATATAACTTGACATAAATAAAAGTAGTTTTTTAATTATTTTTGGGGAAAGATGTGTATTATAGTGAATTTTGATAAAGATATTTTTTATAAAAAATTTCAAATATATACTTTTTGATTATTTTTTATTGGTCTCATGGCATCGTGAATTGTATTCCCTTAAGGTGAAATTATAATTTCACACTCTATTAAATGGAATTTTCTTTAGTAATCTCTCCATTAATGCATTTTAGGCATTACTTAGCCTTGACCTTTCCTATCAACCTAGGAGAACGTGGTATTGCTACTCTAAAAAGTGTTTTTTTTTATCATATGTCACCAAGTTGACCTTGACAAGTGATCATCTTTTGGATAAGTCTTGATTGAGTAGACCCTAGACTTTCAAAATAGATTTGAATGTGTAAAAGGGATGGACAAGGGCACTAACACCTAGTTAGTCTAGGTTTTTTTCCCAAAAATTTTGATTTCCATTTTTTGTTAGTCAAATTTCATATATGTGAATTCAAACCTGAAACTTGGCAGTAAATTAACCCTAAAAATTAAAATTAAATGAGTCGACCTAAATTTTAATTTATTCTCATGTTTCAATATATAAAAATGAATTATTATTTCAAATTAGAAGAGAAGCAATTACAATTACAGCTAGGCCCTACCAAAATACATCAACTTTTATAGATTTACAAAGTGAATTCCAAAATTATTCAAGTTAACACAATGATTGGAGTTTGATTCCAATAGAAGAACATGATGGAATCTAGGTTTTGGAGATGGCTTTGGCTTTTTTCAAGCACCTAATGACTTATTTTCAAAGTGTTCTCATCTTTATACTTTGATCTAATTGTTTCCCTAAGAAAGGTATTTATGCATTTTAGATAGTTTTCCCTAGGGTATTTGACTTTCTCTCAAGGTTTGACCTTGTTCAATTTCATTCAGGAATTATTCTCTAATACATTTGAGTAGGATTTTTATCATTTTAGCTCATTATAGCCTTAGACACACTTAATGTTAGGAGCACATACATTTTATCAATCAATCAATGAGCTATTCATGGAGGTACAAATACCAAAATGAGGGTTTGACCAAGGTAAACTCATATATAGCCATCCCTTCCCCCCTTTTTGTTGTGATTTTGCAAGTTCAAATCTGAAGATGAAAATTTACAAAGAAGAAATTTATAGAGTGTAGATTTGTAGGCTTCATACCAGAAAGTTGTAGATCGAGATCTACACTTCTCTCCTAATTCAACTCTAAATTTATAGGATAGATGCACAAAAATTTGCCCTTCTCAGATTTGTCTTCAGTCCATGACATTTCAGTTTCATCTATGTGGAAAATTTGTATTTTCATATTAGGTTGCATAGTTAAATAGATCAATTAATTCACATTAGGTTCAATAAATTTTCAAGGAAACAAAAGAACCAAGTCTAGGAAGATTGACTCTCCTTTCAAGTTGATAGCCAATCTTATCACCTTGTCAGCTTGGCTTCTAATATTGATGCAAAAAAAAATTGACCTTAGCACTCTACCCACCAGACCTAGGACCTCTTTTTTCACATCACATTTTGGCAAACTTGACATATCCTACACTAGATAAATCTTCTAATTTATATTGTGTGTCCTTTAGATCTAAATTATCAAACAAATCTTCATAAATTAAACCTCCTTTTTTTTGTAAAAAGTGTGTTTGCATTGGAAAAGAAGTGTTCTTTATTTTATTTTTTTGTAATAATTGGAAATACAGTATCATTTGAATTTTATAAATACATCAAATTTATAGATAAATTAGGTAATTTTCTAAATCAATGCATGAATTGGTTGAAAAAATATCATTTTTAAAAAAAAAGGGAAACTTGGGTTTGTTTTTTATTAATGATAAACAGGTTTTGAAGGGTGCCTAAAACCCTGAACAAAAAAGAAAGTGGCAATAAAGATAAGACAAATGACTGCCCACCCAAAAGCAACAAAAACACCAACTGATTAACAAACCATCAGCACACCATTAGTAGTCCAAAACAGCCAAAAAACAAAAAATAGAAAGGCCGCCAAATGACCATTACAATAAATCTTTAAGCATTTTTGCAACCTCCAAATCCTTGGCTGCCAACCTATCATGTGTATCCATGATTTCTTCAACATCACAAGCAATATTCTTCTTACCTTTCTTAGTTTTTCTCCTTAAATACGAACACTCAGACCAGCAACCAAATCAGTCGAATACACCTCCAACCCAACACCTTCCCCATGATCCAAGTTCATATGATACATCAACCAATCCCTTCCCGGTCATCTCCTTAGCCTTCTAGTTGAGGAAAACCATACCCTCCGCCGAGGCCTCCAACTTCTCCCTGATTATATTAATGAGTGTGTCCATGTCCCTTCTAAGTTGCCTATTTTGTCTTTCCATGACCGCCACTCTCAGACCAAGGTCATTCTTCAGAGTAGCAAGCGCCTCCACCATACAACCCACATTGGTATTCAAGGATTTGGAAATCCCATAAATACATTCCTGCTCCTTAAGACTACGAAGAGTAGAGATGTTGCATCTAGCAATGGTATCATGCTTGTTATGAAGCTCCTAAATTTCTTGAACAAGCCACATAAGCAAATTAAAGGAGATATCAACCCCTTCTTTGACAAGGACCAAGGCCTGAGAAAAATCCATCGCTCCCAAAACATGCCCTTGCCCTGATGCGAACCAACCAAAGGATCCTCAACCAACACATCCTCAGAAACAAGCTTGGCCTTCCCCCACTCCTTAGAAGCAAGCCCCCTAGCAGAGTCATCAAGATTGA